>CAKAKR010008125.1:0-31554 GCA_916700685.1 Adelosebastes latens | reverse complement strand
CCATCAGGCCAAAACTCAAAGATATTAAATTCACAATAAACAAAGAAAAGAAACACATTTGAGTAACTGCATCCAGAGAATTGATTCATCAATTTTATTAATTAATTTCAGCCCGACATGACTCACGTCACAGAAAATGCAGAGATAAACACATGACATGCCGTATTATTACTGAGCTTCTCTTCTTCTCTTCTTTGTGTTCCTCTCAGATCGTGAAGACCAGTCCATCCTCTGCACGTAGGTCACTCCGTCCTCTTGGTACCTTCACATTAACTTAGTCTAGAACAGTGTACAGTCTTTTTCTTCAGTGATCCCTCCTTTTTTGTGCAGATTCATATAGACGGTGTCTGTTGGTTGTAGCATCAAGTTTGACTTTTGTTTTCCCTTCAAGACCCTGTTGACTCGAGTCAAATTGAGAGCAATTGAGATGCATTTTTCTTGACAAAACAATCTCAGCTCCAGCTTTATTTAGTGGCAGTCTGGGAGCTTTGGGTCCTATCACATGGTCGTTATCAGCAGATTAAATTTGACAGGTTGTCATGGAATTGTAGATGTTAAAGCAGCAGTGGGTAGAAATGGAGCAAATATGGCTGGACCCTCAGAAGCCCTCCCCTGCGCCGCCCCTGTTTTTAATGCCTTAGGATCATGATGTTCAGTATACTGACCCCTCTGATTGATACACATTATGTGTCTTTTTTTCTGCAGTGGGGAATCAGGAGCAGGGAAAACAGAAAATACCAAGAAAGTTATTCAGTATCTTGCCCATGTTGCATCATCTTTCAAGTCCAAGAAAGACCAGGTCAGTAAAAACTTCTCCTTTCTTCCTGATGGTTTGTCCGAAGATTTGGAAAGACGCGGATGGAAACTCCCTTTTTATTTTTCCTCATGTTTCCTGCTCGTTCTTTCCCCTCTGTTATTCCCCATCAGTCCATCTCTAATAAAATGCCGTCTACCTGAGCGAGATGTGCGGCGACTACTGTACATTCCTCTTTCAGGCCTCGACGTGCCCGCCTCACCTCTCTGAGTCAAACTGAAGCAGATGTGAATGTGTGTGTCTACTTGTACTTGAAGTTTTTACAAGAAATGTTTGGTAAATGACTTCTTCATGATTCATCAGGTGACACCAGGTTCAGTCATGTAATGTGTGTGTGCTGAAGTTGGTCTCAAATGTGTTGAACTCTCTCCTTTTTCACCTCTTCTCCAGGGCAGCGCAGTTTTGTCACATGTGAGTTCATCTCTCTGACTCCATACGCATGGTGTCTGACTGTTTATGCACATGCACTACTCTACTAACGGGAAACGTTTTATTGTCTTTATCTGGGGTTTTGAAGGAAATGCATTCAAATATTACTTAAATATGTAGTCTGTGGCTTTAAAGGAATAGTTGGACATTTTGAGGATCAGCTTACTCATTTTTCTTACTGAGAGTTAATCGTTAATAGATAGATAGATAGATAGATGGACTTTATTGATGCCCAAGGGGAAATTGAGGTGTTACAGCAGCATTTTACATACATCACAAAAACGTGCATCACCCGTTTCCAGTCTTTATGCTAAGCTAAGCTTCTCATAAATATGAGCTCAATAGTTTCTTTTAAAATGCAAAAACAAGTTTTACATCCATAGAGATGTGGGTGTGGGTTTAGACGATAAAGAGATATATTTACTCAACAATTATCACCTTGTGGCGGTGAACTGCTCAGCGACGCAGCAGAGTAGTAACCTTATCTGAGCTTTGTCTCCAGTACACCTCGGTGTGTGTCTGTAGTTTTAAAGCCGTATTAGGTGACAGTATCCCCACGCCACCCAGCAGCTATTTTTATTCTCAATCTGGTCAGTCCAGATTTTATTCATTATGTCGTAGTATGCATGTAGGTTGTTTGGGGTGTTACGGTGCACTCCTGCATTTCCTTTAGGGGCTCTCGGCTAGTGTGCTTCCTGTGTTCTCTTGTTGGTGCCTGCATGGACAGGGATAGTCTTCTTACAGGGGTTTTGTGCTTGAGTGGGCTTGCTGGTATGTGTGCTGGAATGTGCAGGATTCAGTATTCGCTTGTGTGTGTGGTCGGTTGGGCAATGATAACATCCCCTGAGGTTATACATTTGAATACGCAGCTTTTTTTTTTTTTTTTTTTAATTAAGATGAACGAGCCATTGCACAGATCCTATGTTTGTATTCGCAGCTCTGCAAGAAAAAATGCATGATTTTAAAGCTGCGCTTGCTTGACTAATGTGCAGCTTAGAGTCACGATCAAGTGTTATTAGTTTGTGAAACTTGTGTCCTCTCTGTCAGGGGGAACTGGAGAAACAGCTGCTGCAAGCTAACCCCATCCTGGAGGCCTTCGGCAACGCAAAGACCGTCAAGAACGACAACTCCTCAAGATTCGTAAGAACGACTTGGATCCCTTGAAACCTTACTTTTTTTTCTAGAGAACATAAAATGCATGTTTAATAAGCACCAATCAAAATAAACCTCATTATATATTATTAGGTTTCAGTGAGAAAAACACAAATACACACATTTTTTAAAAATAAACCAAAACTTTGGCAGATTATTTTGTGTTCATGTATGACCCCAACACTCATAGTAAGAAACTGATGTGAAAATGGGGCCTTTTAAATATTTTACTTTCAACGTTAAAGTTGCTATTGATAACATTCAGCCACTAGATGTCACATTCTCACCCGTTCCATTGCAATTACTTCGCAACAAGTCGTTGCCAGGCGCTTACCGTCAATCTCAGCAATTTATCTGTTTTTTCCACACTAACTGACGACCCAGAGATACCACATGATGCCAACGTCGTTGTACTATTGACTCACAAGCCTTGTTAGAAGAGGGAACCAAATGTCAGATATCTTCGACAGAGATAAACAAAACATTAATTTTGGACATACCAACATTTTTTAAATGATTAATTCACAATCATAATAGTTTTTTTCAGGAAAAGCCACACTTTTATTCAGTACCTTTCTAAAAGTTCTGTGGACGTATTATTATAATTTTTTTTAAATATTCGTCTACATAGAAATGTTATCAATAAGACCTTTTAAAAACATCATTAGTGCTGCATGTCAAAATGATTTGATCTATTATCTCTTGTAGGGAAAATTCATCAGGATCAACTTCGACGTCAACGGATACATCGTTGGAGCCAACATTGAAACTTGCATCCTTTTTAAAAATATGCTACTTAACTTACTCGATTGTTTTGTAAACAGCTGGATTAACCTGCTAGGTGGCCCACATTTAAATGAGCTCCCTGTTACCCATTTTGACAAGTGTGACTGAAACAAGTCAGAATTTCCATCCTGTAATACTCAGTTAGTTTGTGATAATTTGTCTAAGTTTTGTTTAAGGATGTGTACCAAGTAAACATAATATAAACTGACATATTAAGAGTATTCAAACTAGTTTTTCTCTATAACACAGGGCCACAAGGTAAAAATGCAGGTGCAAGAGCAGCCTTAGGTCCCATACCTTTCAGTTTTTATTTGCCCTTTAGTGCATATTAACCAAACAAGTTCAGAAATTAATCACACTACCACAAAAACAACCGGTGGTTTTCAGGGCCCCTGAGGGTGTGTGGGTTAATCCAGCTGTGCTTCTGTACTTTTTAAAGATGCTGTGAATATGCAGTGTTTGCTTTTTGCATTTTTTTATGTCCTTGACTGAACTGTTACCAGATCTGCTGGAGAAGTCTCGAGCCATCCGACAAGCTAAAGAGGAGAGGGGCTTCCACATCTTCTACTACATGCTGACAGGAGCTGGGGAAAAGCTGCGCTGTGAGACATTTTATTACTACGTGAATACATCAAACTGGGCTACGTGAATGATACTGTAGTTACAGTAAACCAGTAAATGTGGTTTATTGATAGCTGAACTTGCTCAAGAGTTCAGTTCTAGCGTTAGAATGAAGCTACATACATCATATGAAACTAGAAAACCTTGCTAGCTTGTCGGGAAGGAGGCTAAATAACGCTCCAAAGTTGGGCTACATTTTAGCAAGGAAAAACTGGCATGGTCATTTTCAAAGGGGTCCCTTGACCTCTGACCTCAAGATATGTGGATGAAAATGGGTTCTATGGGTACCCACGAGTCTCCTCTTTACAGGCATGTCCCCTTTATGATAATCATATGCAGTTTTGGGCAAAAAAACATGCAGTTTTTTTCATGCAGTATAAATGTGTTATTTTCGCCTATTCTAAAATGTCGTTTGAATATTTCTGCATACTGGGGTCCCTAAACAGTCTTGGAATTACATAAATTGAGTATCACTGTAAAGCTGAGACTCTTGTGGATCCAATGAGCACAATAGTATTCATGTGTGATGATGTTAACCCCCATAGTAGCCATTTCATTGTAGTGAGACCATTTTTAAAAATTTGACCTCACTGTAAAAAATGACCTGTGGTAACCTCTTATAATCACAGCCTCATGAAACTTTACAACCAGAAACTAGAGACCTAGAGCATTCAGAGGATGGATGGCCTTCCTAGGTAGATTGACAATAAGGGGGTTTCTGAGCAGTTTCCAAAACAGAATCCCATCGCCAATAAATGCAATTCTTGCAGAAATCTCCAAATGTCAAAAGTTTTTGATACCAAATCACAGCATGGCTTTTTCTATGGTGTTCCTGAAGGTCTTGGTGTCTTAATGGGGTATTTTGGAGGGATTGTTTAAATTTAGCACCAAATCTGTGCAGTAAATGGTATCAACCCAAAAATTGGTGCAACAACTTATGAGACATAATAGAGCATGGGAATGACCGTCATATACTTCTATCATAATGTTCTAAACCCTTATACATTTTCACAATTAATTTTAAATAATTAATTAATAAATTAATGTTTATTTCTGATTTATGACTAGAACAACTTAACATACAGTGCTGAGCTGCATCTCAAATTAATCTTCAGGTTTCCAACTTTCAGATGATGTACACCACTTCTATGTGACATCTACTGTTGACCTGCTATCTCCCCCTAAACACCCCCTGTACCCCCCTAAAAAAGACTAAAACGGGTCTATTGTGGGTCTCAGAGGGTTAATAAATCAACTTCTATAGTCACACGGGAAGTAGCTGATGTAGTCTGAAAACTGAGCTTCTTATTTCTCGGTTCAGGTAATAGTGTCTGCGATGCGATAGTGCTGAAGTTGTGAAGAGTTAAGCAGGTCAACGAAAATGTAAAATAAATAGTTCTCTCCTCTTTTTCACCATCTAGCCGAGTTGTGTCTGGAGGATTACAGCAAATACCGTTTCCTGTCCAACGGAAACATGACAATACCTGGCCAACAGGACACGGACATGTTCACCGAGACCATGGACGCCTTTCAGATCATGAGCATCCCAGAAGAGGAGGGAATTGGTACGTATCATCCCTGTTCATTGGGCTGTGACTAAGGATCTATTTTGGTTATCAATTAAAGGTTCCCTGTGGAGTTTGGGTGGGTGCCCGTTTAGTTTATCTTGTGCACGAGGACACACATGCATGCACGCAGGTGACACATTCCTGCCAATGGTTTCACACTGTTCCACTGATGTACAGGTGGTGGTAATGCTCCAGGAAACGCAGCAATGTGCCAGCAAAGGCAATGAAGTTGAAGACTGCAAGCTAGTAAACATGGATGTAAACAATGCAGGATTTAAGATTCTTCAAAATTGTCTTTGCAAATGTTTTATGAGGAAGAAAATGCATTCAACACATTTTGTTAGAGCTCAAGGATGCACACAATCCTCATATTTGAGAAGGTGGAACCAGCAAATGTTGGCCTTTTTTGCATTGAAAAAAGTCGCTGATTCAATTTCCCATTGACTAATCGATTAATCAACTAATCGTTGCAGCTTATTCACGAATTTGCATGTGTTAATTCTAGTAAAATGGTGTTTATTTTGAACAACTTGAGTGACATTTCTGAATGTAAAACCGTATGAAAGTTTTCCATTTTCAAGTTTTTTAATATCTTAGTTTTATACAGAATGAGTTTCCGGGGGTGTTTTTCAGTAGGGTGAGATTATCAAACGTATACTATGGTAGAGGGGCACATATTCTTCATCGTGTGACTCTTTCCTCTGCAGCACACAGTGACCTCTCCTGTCTGTCTGTCTGTCTGTCTGTCAGGTCTGTTGAAGGTGGTGTCGGCCGTGCTGCAGTTGGGGAACATGACCTTCAAGAAGGAGCGTCACTCTGACCAGGCCTCCATGCCCGACGACACTGGTACACACATTTACGCACACATCATCATCATCATTTCCTCTGCGCATGCCGTCTGTCTCACTCCATTTGCTCAAACCTTCCCGATTCATCCCACATCCACCTTCACATTCTCCCATGTGACCCCCCCATGTTTCACCCCCAGCTGCCCAGAAAGCGTGTCACCTGCTGAGCATCAATGTGACCGACTTCACACGAGCTATCCTGTCCCCCAGAATCAAGGTCTGCATAGCAATCAATACATGATCCTCTCATTGACATTCAATAATATGAAATGTTTACCTTATTTTTGTAATGATTATGGCCACTTGATGCAGATTTCCACCTTTTGTCTGCCAGTTGATGTCTTGTCTGGACATTGAGAGACATTTTTAACCATTTTTTTTCTCACTTTTGTTTGAATCTGGTGTTCGATTTGTGTTTCTTCGTCCCAATAAATGAACAAGATTTGGTAACACTTCATTTTACAGGTCGATGATAATTAGCAAGTAACCTATTTGAAATTTCTTTGGAAATACTGCGAAATAACCCCAATATTTACCTAAAATTTATCGAAAATGACTTTATTATAAACATTATTTAATAATGATATGCTAAAATAGCATACAATCGTTAAAATAGGGCCCTATTTTGATTCAGGGAGTTTTTAAAGAAACTTCAAATAAGTTATTTGCTAATTATTATCTATTTATCAGCAGACATGGAAATAAAGCGTACAATTAACTTTGTATTTTTTTCCTGGAAATGTGTTAAATAAATTACCAGCTATTGGGAAATAGCATTTATAATGTTTATAATAAAGTAATTTTCGATAAATTGAGGTAAATATTGGGATAATTTGGTAGTAATTCCAAAAAGGTTTACTTGCTAATTATCACCTAATCACCATGAAATTTGAGGACCTGTAAAATGAAGTGTTACCCAAGATTTTGTCAATTACCCAGTTTCCTTTTGTCATGATTTTTAGTTTAGCAGGATGACATTTGGAGTGTTTTCTTTTTGCAGGTCGGCAGGGACTACGTCCAGAAGGCACAGACTCAGGAGCAGGCTGAGTTTGCTGTCGAGGCTCTGGCCAAAGCCTCTTATGAGAGGATGTTCCGCTGGCTGGTCATGAGGATCAATAAGGCACTGGACAAGACCAAGAGACAGGGAGCCTCCTTCATTGGCATCCTTGACATCGCTGGATTTGAGATCTTTGAGGTGAGGCGTTCAGGGCTATTGGCTTAGCCACTCTATGTGTTTGTATCAGCAATACAGGAGTCTGATTAGTGCTGCATGCTATAGAGCCTATTAATCAGGGAAAATACCCATGCTGAGATGCATACGTATTGATTTGCTAAAATAGGTTGCACACATGGCCTTATACAGATCAATTATAAGATTGCTTCCTGAACAGATTTCACGATCAGCAGTAGGGCTGCACGATTTTGAAAAAATATGTACTTGCAAATATTTTGACTGATATTGTGATTTTATTTGCGATATAAGAGGGAATGATAATTTTCCATGATTATTCTCAGTTTCATTGAAAAGCATTTAAATAATTATCGTGTGATTTTCTTTTCTTTCTTTTTTGGGGGGATTTTTTTATTTATTTAATTTTTTCGCGGATTTGTACTAAACAAAGATGTTTTCTTAAGTCTATGACGTGTACAATAGGCCAGGGCATATCTGCAGCACCGCAATATATCATTTAAAATGCTATTTCACACATTTCACCTTTAACAAATATTGCGATTTCCTCCTCATCCTGCGATTTGAAAGCCATATTTCGATTTTGATAAAATGTTATGCTAATCAGCAGGTGGATTTATTAGTAGTTTAGCTCACATATCTTCTATCATAAAATCCTGTGGTTGGTTAGTTTGCTTTCACACCACAAACGAACCGCACCAGAGTCCGTCGGTTGTTTGTTCCGCACCAGGGTTCAATTGACAGCTTTGACACCAGCCCAAACAAACCGTACTAACCAGGCAAACAGACCTGAATTTGATTTTAACCAAACCAAGCAGGTTAGGTGTGAAAGCACCATAAGAGTCTGAAGAAGCCTTAACACACACACACAGCAGGTAAAACCTGATGAAGTCTGTAGCCCCGGCACTCTCCAGCTGAGTAATGGTTTCTCCAATTCTCTCTTACAGTTGAACTCATTTGAGCAGCTGTGCATCAACTACACCAACGAGAAGCTGCAACAGCTCTTCAACCACACCATGTTCATCCTGGAGCAGGAGGAGTACCAGAGGGAGGGCATCGAGTGGAGCTTCATCGACTTTGGCCTCGACCTGCAGCCCTGCATCGACCTCATTGAAAAATCCGTAAGACGTCTCCCAGTTATTATTCCTCCTCAAGACTCGTACAGATCACACTGACGGTTCTCGTCTTAGCCTGAAGTAACACTTCAGCTTTCTTCTGCAGAAGAGACTAAAAGGCAGTTGTGTAACACAAGCTGAGGCATGTTAACTGATTGACATGTGTTCGTCGTGTTTTTTTGTTTTTTCTTCCTCCGTTCATCACAGGCCGGTCCTCCAGGCATCCTGGCTCTGCTGGATGAAGAGTGTTTGTTCCCCAAAGCCACAGACAAGAGCTTTGTGGAGAAGGTGGTCCAGGAGCAGGGAACGCACCCCAAGTTCCAGAGAGCCAAGAAACTCAAGGACGACGCCGATTTCTCCATCGTGCACTATGCTGGAAAGGTCATTGATGATAACCTTATTTGTGTCGTTGAATTTGTGACTTTTTTTTGGTAACACTTCATTTTACAGGTCCCCAGATTTCACGTTAATTAGGTGATACTTAGCAAGTAACCTATTTGAAATTTCTTTGGAATTACTGCCAAATTACCCCAATATTTACCGAAAAATTGATCGAAAATTACTTTATTATAAACATTATTTAATAATTATATGCTAATATAGCATATAGTTGTTAAAATAGGGCCCTTTGGCTTGAGAAGCGGCTGTGCGCTGCTCTCCATCGGAGGTGGAAAACCAAAACTAATAGAAGACAAGTTTTTTTTAAGAAATTTCAAATAAGTTATTTGCTAATTATTATCTATTTATCAACAGGAAATAAAGCATATTACATTAACTTTGTATTCTTTTCCTGGAAATGTATTAAATAAATTACCAGCTATTGGGAAATAGCGGAATATAATTATTAAATAATGATTACTTGCTAATTATCCCCTAATTACCATGAAATTTGTGGACCTGTAAAATTAAGTGTTGCCCTTTTTCTTAATACAGAAGTATTATCAGCAAATGTACTTAAAATATCTAAAGTAACAGCACTCGTGCAGCATGGCCTCAATTTATCTTAAATTTATATTATTGATGCATTAACATGACGGTATTATTTTGATGCTGTAGATAGTGGAGTGGAGGGGCTCATTTTAGCTGCTTTATATATTAGTTTGATCTATAAGAAAGAATCATATTTTATGAAGTGAACAATATCAATCTGCAGTTTAACTAGTATTTACATCTGCCTTATAAATGTGCTGGAGTAAAAAGTACATGAGTTTCCTCTCAAATGTAGTGTAGTAGAAGTATTAAGTGGAAATACTCAACTCAAGTAAAGTACAAGTAGCTGAAAATTGTGTTTGAGTGAATGTGCGTAGTTGCCTTCCACCACTAGATGGCTGCAAAGTAACAACATCGAGTCCACAGAGTTTGGCTCCAAGAGACTTTGAATTTGTAAATTAAGTCAATGTCTTACATACTTGCACTGTGTCAGTAAAACTTAAAGTAGCAATGGTTGAGTATAAACGTGTCTCTGCTCTGGTTGCAGGTGGACTACAAAGCAGACGAGTGGCTGATGAAGAACATGGATCCTCTGAATGAGTGCGTGGTCACTTTGTTCAACCAGTCGACAGACAAACTTACTTCTGAGCTGTGGAGAGACAGTAAGTGGTGTAACTGAATTTATCCAAAATCTCACAACTGTCGGTACTAAAGTTATTGGAAAGGCAACATTTAAAAAAAATAAAAGTGTGTTTTGATGCCAGAGGAAGGTCCATTTCCCAGAAATCTGGTGCTGACATCGTGCAGGAATTTAATATGGAGGACCACAAGAGTCATGTAAATAGTAATAAAGCATTTAATTGATCAATAACTAATTGTACAATAAAAATAGGCATTAATAAATGTGTTTACAAATTAATTTATTAATTGCACAATAAAAATAGGCATTAATAAATGTGTTTACAAATTAATTTATTAATTGTACAATAAAAATAGGCATTAATAAATGTGTTTACAAATTAATTTATAAATTGTACAATAAAAAATAGGCATTAATAAATGTGTTTAAAAATTAATTTATTAATTGCACAATAAAAATAGGCATTAATAAATGTGCTTACAAATTAATTTATTAATTGTACAATATAAATAGGCATTAATAAATGTGTTTACAAATTAGTTTATCAATTGTACAATAAAAAATAGGCATTAATAAATGTGTTTACAAATGTATTTATTAATTTTACAATAGAAATAGGCATTAATAAATGTGTTTACAAATTAATTTAGCAATGTATAATAAAAGTAGGTATTAATAAATGTGTTTACAAATTAATTTATTAATCTATGAATAAATGGACAAGATTACAAAGTATTTCATTATTTGACATTTTAATGGGCAATTAAAAGAAGAATTATGAAAAGAATTTACAAATAATATGATAAATATTAATCCATCAATAAATAGTTAAAATTGAAAAGGGTAGCTAATTAACTCACAAATCCAATAGCTAATACGTTTAGTAAAAGCAGCATGGTCATGCAAACGGGAAAGGAAGTTGCCCTTTTAAATGCCTGATTAAAACCAGTATTCTTAATTCAATTTATGAATCCAGTTATTTATTTCTCTTTTTAATCTACGTTTTCAAATAGAATTTTAAATTCTATTATTTGTTTATGCATTAATTAATGTATTTTTAAATGTACTTATTGACTGTTTTATGGTGTTTTTGTAAATCCCTTTTTAATTTGAACTATTTACTGATGGATTAATATTTAATTTGTAAATTTGTTTCATAATTCTTCTTTTTATTGCCCATTAAAATGTCAAATAATGAATTACTTTGTAATTTTGTCCATTTATTCATAGATTAATAAATGAATTTGTAAACACATTTATTAATGGCTAATTTTTATTGTACAATTAGTTATTAATCAATTAAATGCTCTATTACTATTTACATGACTCTTGTTTTCCTCCATAATTTAACAGTATCTTTTGCATGATTTCTTTTTTCTAGACACACAAGTTTGCTTTGGACAAGAGTTTAGATTTGTCACCTTAAAATAACCCTCCTTTAATTGCTAGTAAAATATAAATACTGAAATGCACCAATAGTAGAAGAGTAACATGATGGCGCACATGCGGCTTTCAAGTATGTCAGCTCCTTCTGGTGTTTTGTCAAAAGAGCTGATGTTTCTTTGTTAAACTACGTGGAAAAGGTGTGACATACAAACATGTTTTTATTATGAGAAATGGTAGATTTAATTCCAGTGTCGTAAAACAAACTGATAAAATGTTTTTCCACCTTCTCTGTGTCCTCGCAGTGGACCGTATCGTCAGCCTGGATAAGGTGGCGGGGATGTCGGACTCCATTCACGGTGCATTCAAATCCCGTAAGGGCATGTTCCGCACAGTGGGCCAGCTGTACAAGGAGCAGCTGAGCAACCTCATGGCCACGCTCAGGAACACCAACCCCAACTTCGTCCGCTGCATCATCCCCAACCACGAGAAGAAGGTACAGATCACTCGTGGTACACGTGAAGCAACATTAAATGTCATGTGCACTGGCATACTGGTGCCTGTACGAGACACAACTTCAACTATAACAAAGAAAAAAAAAGAGAGATTAATGCTGGGGAACAAACATGTTCTGCTTCACTTGACATGTGGGGATCCACCATCAGTTGTGGAAGAAGTACTCAGAACTTTTACTTAGGTAAAAGAAGTAATACCGCAGTGTAAAAAAATCCTGCATTCAAAATCTTTCTTGAGTTCAAAAGTATTAGAATCAAAACCATGTCATATAAATCACATTAATATTGCAGCTGGTTATGTTAATGTTATTTTTTAATAGATTATTAATACAAATTATTACACGGGTTGAATACTCGATTCTGATTGGTCAATCACGGCTACTTCTTTATGTATAGCAGAACGTTGCTATGTATAGCAGAGCGTTGCTATGTAGCAGTTCTGATGTTGGAATCGGGCGGACCGTTTTTGTGTCAAATTATTGATTTCTTAAGTAAGTAGCCGTGTAATAAGCGGGATAATGTACAGCGAGCGGGTCATTATTTAGAAAGAACCCCCTTCAGGGCGATGAGAAACCCCTTCGCTTCGCGTCAGGGTGCAGCATCGCCCTCTTTCACAACAACGACCAGCTCGCTGTACGTTATCCCTTACATATAAATCTGTAAAGTAACTAAAGCTGTCAGATAAATGTCGTGCACCAAAAATTGCCCTCTGAGAGTAGAAGTATAAATACTCAAAGTACAAGTACCTCAACACACATGGTGTATTAGACAAGACATTTTTATTTATATAGCCAAATGTCACAAATTTGTACAACGTATGATGCCCTCTATCCTTAAAAAAATAATAATTTGACATTATGTTATGGTAAAAAAATAACTCATAATGGTGCTTAATATATTTGTTTCTTCTTCAGGCTGGTAAACTGGAGTCACACCTGGTTCTGGACCAGCTGAGGTGTAACGGAGTCCTAGAGGGGATCCGCATCTGCAGACAGGGCTTCCCCAACCGCGTCGTCTTCCAGGAGTTCAGACAGAGGTGACAAACAAACTTGTGAACTTCTTCCTTTTCTCATGTTAACCCCCCCTAAAGTAATAATTTTCCCACCAGAGAATTTTCAGACAAAACAAAATGACTAAACTTCAACTTCTCAAGTAGGACAGACATGAAAAAAAGACTATAAAAGAGAGGTCATTCACAGACATGAGACTTGCATCCACAGCAGTGACTGTGCCTATGACTACGGTAACACTTCATTTTACAGGTCTGCAAATTTCATGGTAATTATGTGATAATTAGCAAGTAACCTATTTGAAATTTCTTTGGAATTGCTGCCAAATTACCCCAATATTTACCTCAAAAATGACTATTATAAACATTATTTAATAATTATATTCTGTTATTTCCCAATAGCTTGTAATTTATTTAACACATTTCCAGGAAAAGAATACAAAGTTAATTGATATGCTTTATGTCCATGTCTGCTGATAAATGGATAATAAGTTATTTGGAAATTATTTGAAATTTCTTCAAAAACTTGTCTTCTATTAGTTGTGGTCTTCCACCTCCGAAGAAGAGCAGCGCACAGCCGCTTCTCAAGCCTTAGGGCCCTATTTTAACCATTATATGCTATTTTAGATTATAATTGTTAAATAATGTTTATAATACAGTATTTTTTGATAAATTTAGGTAAATATTGGGGTAATTTGGCAGTAATTCCCAAGAAGTTTCAAATAGGTTACTTGCTAATTATCACCTAATTACCATGAAATTTGCCGACCTGTAAAATGAAGTGTTACCATGGGCACATTTAATCCTAAAAACTGTCGTTCTTGATTAAACCTTTAGAGTCAAACAACTTGATTCTACTACTTGTCTTTCAGGTATGAAATCCTCACTCCAAGCGCAATTCCAAAGGGCTTTATGGACGGCAAGCAAGCCTGTATGCTCATGGTAAGAACAATAAATCAGTTTTAGGAGTAAGCAGCTCTTCAAGAAGAAGAAAAAAAATGGCTCATTGTTGTCAAAGCTTGAGGACATGGGAGTCACTTTATGTCTTCTTCACTGTCAGATCAAAGCTCTGGAGCTGGACCCGAACCTGTACCGCGTGGGTCAGAGTAAAGTGTTCTTCAGAGCCGGAGTCCTGGCCCACCTGGAGGAGGAGAGAGACATGAAGATCACCGACCTGATCATCAGCTTCCAGGCCTGGTGCAGAGGATACGTGGCCCGCAAGTATGATGCAACTTTTAGACTCAGTTTTTGTCTTTTACTGCAAATGAATAAATTGAACACACTTCTAGATAAATATATGTTATTTACGTTGTTTTTTTGTACTTCAGAGCCTTTGCCAAGAGACAGCAGCAGTTGACCGCCATGAAAGTGATCCAGAGGAACTGTGTCGCTTACCTCAAACTCAGGAACTGGCAGTGGTGGAGGCTTTTCACCAAGGTAAGACATTAATGAAGTTTTATCAGCGTGTCAGTAAAGGTTTAGACGACCCAATAATAGCGCAGCAGTAGTTAAACCGTGTCATGGTTACTATTATAGCTATCAAAATATATAAATAAGAACAGCCAGATTAATACGTGGCGACCTGTTTTTACTTGTTTTGGTATTTCAACAAAACTCTTTTAATTACGTAGCTACAGTTCTTTCCTCCGTTTTATTATTAGTATGATTTTTAGTGCCCTCTTTGTAAAGCGTCTTGGGTTTCTTGAAAGGCGCCATATAATTTATTATTATTATTAAAAACAAGCTAATAGTCCTGTCCTGAATCATTTGCTCTGCGGACTTTAAAATTATTTTATAAATTATTATTATCATTATTATTGCAGTATTATGAATCTAGGGCAAAGCTGAGCAGCGATTTCTGTGCTGCCGTTAATTGAACCCCAGATTAATTGGGTGGCGGCAAACTGGCGCTGCCTGTAAACACATTAATACTAATGTTAAATATTTTACATAACATAAAGGGAAGTCCTTTTTTTAATAATTAAAAGCACATGAATAAAGAAACTACTGGCATACATGTTCAAGTCGAGTTGCAAGTCCTTATTTTTTGCAACTCTATTCCAACGTGGATCCAAATCTGAAGTCTTAAGCTTTGGTTGTAGATTTTTGACTCCATACCTTGACGTTTGTGAGATATTGGCCTCTCAATCAGGCTGTCTAGCTTTGTTTTAGGGCGTGCTAAACTAGCCGTTAGGCAGGTGTTATGCAAATGTGTTACTTGGTGACATCACCATGTTACGGAAGAAAAGGCGGGACTTCAATCAAGGCGTTTCAGGCAGTTCAGGAGCAGTGTTTCTGTGCAGGACAGTAACTCTCTTTGGCATGGACTTTGGGCTTTGTAACTTTGCAGACCTTTTACCTGCACAAAAAAACTATATAACACACTAAAGGAAAGGGGAAAAAGGCACAAAAGCATAATAGGTCCCCTTTAAGAAATATATTTTACTCTTGAACGATTTAAAAAGATTTCCGCTCAGTTTCACAAGTCCCATTTCATCCACCCCAAGAAAGTCCAAACATCACCATCTGTTTTAATAATGTCGGGTTCGTTTTTCTTTTTTCTTTCAGGTGAAGCCTCTGCTGCAGGTGACTCGGCAGGAGGAGGAGATGGAGGCCAAAGAAGTGGAGCTGGTCAAGGTGAAGGAGAGACAACTGCAAGCTCAGGAGCAGCTCAAAGAATTTGAGTCCAAGCAGCAACAGGTAGGAGTCTCCATAATAACTCCAGAGTGAACTTAAGCTTTGGTCAGTCTGATTTCATATCTGTGAAAGTGGGTTAATTCATTTGTAGATCTGCATTAAGTCTTCTTACTTGTGATTGCTGTAATTATCCCGTCTCACTTTGACTTTGACTCCCCCGCTGCTAGCTGAACAGTGAGAAGTTAGCTCTTCAGGAGCAGCTCCAGGCGGAGACGGAGCTGTGTGCCGAGGCCGAGGAGATGAGATCCCGTCTGGCCACCAGGAAGCAGGAGCTGGAGGAGATCCTGCATGACCTGGAGTCTCGCCTGGAGGAGGAGGAAGAGAGGGTCACGGGGCTGCACACCGAGAGAAAGAAGATGCAGCAGAACATCACGGTCAGTGTAGTCCTGCGGGATACAGAATGGCAGATGTGATGAAAAAACTGAATGCATAAACATTTGTTTGTGTTGTTCCTCCAGGACCTGGAGCAGCAGCTGGATGAGGAGGAAGCAGCCAGACAGAAGCTCCACATGGAGAAGGTCACCACGGACGCCAAGCTGAAGAAGCTGGAGGAGGACGTCATGGTGCTGGACGACCAGAACAACAAGCTCAACAAGGTCTCATACAACTCTGTCCAGTGGCCTTTAATACTGATTAATAGACAGTCCAATCATTATTCTAGTCACCATGCAGCCACGCTGTATGGAAAAAAATGCAGCGTTAATAATTTTTTCTTGTGGTTTATTTTTACTCTCAGGAGAAGAAACAGATGGAGGAGAGGATCTCGGAGTTCACCACCAACTTGTCCGAGGAGGAAGAGAAGTCCAAGAGCCTGCAAAAACTCAAGAATAAACATGAAGCCATGATCACAGATTTGGAGGGCAAGTATTTGTTGTTTCATAATAAATGTCAAAACACTTCATTTTACAGGTCCTTGAATTTCATGGTAATAAGGTGATAATTAGCAAGTAATCTATTTGAAATTTCTTTGGAATTACTGCCGAATTACCCCAATATTTACCTCAAAATGTATCGAAAATGACTATTATAAACATTATTTAATAATTATATGCTAAAATAGCATATAATGGTTAAAATAGGGCCCTTAGGCTTGAGAAGCGGCTGTGCGCTGCTCTTCATCGGAGGTGGAAAACCAAAACTAATAGAAGACACTTCTGATCAGGCACAAACCTCACCATTGTGTGACTTATTGTCAACACAAATGTAACCTGGTAGCTAATGTAATGATTCAGGGAGTTTTTTAAGAAATTTTAAAGAAGTTGTTTGCTAATTATTATCTATTTATCAGCAGACATGGAAACAAAGCATACCAATTAACTTTGTATTCTTTTCCTGGAAATGAATTAAATCAATTACCAGCTATTGGGAAATAGCAGAATATAATTATTAAATAATGTTTATAATACAGTATTTTTTGATAAATTGAGGTAAATATTGGGTTAATTTGGCAGTAATTCCAAAGAAATTTCAAATAGTTCACTTGCTAATTATCACATAATTCCTATGAAATTTGCGGACCTGTAAAATGAAGTGTTGCCAAATAATTACACAGAAAAACCCAAATTTCTTATTTACTGTCTTCTCACTCACAGATCGTCTAAGAAAAGAGGAGAAAGTGCGTCAGGAGTTGGAGAAGAACCGTCGTAAACTTGAGGGAGACTCCACTGAGCTCATTGACCAGATGGCAGACCTGCAGGCTCAGATTGCAGAGCTCCGAGCTCAGCTGGCTAAGAAGGAGGAGGAACTCCTCGCTGCACTGGCCAGGTTTGAGAAAAATAAATACAGTTAGGATGTTAAAGCTTCAGATGCACTGTTCTCACTTCCAAGAATACCTGAAATTTGCGGACCTATAAAATGAAGTATTACCTTAAAAATCTATATATACAGTGTTTTTGAGAATCGATACAGTATCACAAAACATAATATTGCGATATTCTATTTTTTCCGATATTTTCTTACACCCCTACTCTTTATCTTCAGGATCGAGGAGGAGGCTGCAGCCAAGAACGCGGCCCAGAAGATGATCAGGGAGCTGGAGGCTCAGATCTCCGAGCTGCAGGAGGATCTTGAGCTTGAGAGGCAGGCGCGCTCCAAGGCTGACAAACAACGCAGGGACCTGGCAGAGGAGCTGGAGGCCCTCAAGACCGAGCTGGAGGACACCCTGGACTCCACCGCTGCACAGCAGGAGCTGAGGTAACGGTCAAGCTGGAGGCTCTGAGCGCAACAGAGCTTGTTCTAACAATGTTCATGCTGCCCTCTCGGTCATGTATATAAAATTTATTTGTTTCTCTTCAGTTCTCCTCCTCTCGCGTCTTGTTTGTTCATTCACTTCCTCGTTCTGTCCCTCCAGGTCCAAGCGTGAGACGGAGGTCGCCCATCTAAAGAGGATTCTGGAAGAAGAGGCCAAGGTCCACGAGCAGCAGATGGCTGACACGAGACAAAAACACAACCAGGCGTTCGACGAGCTCAATGAGCAGCTGGAAACGGCCAAGAGGGTAATGAACTGGGTGGTCAGAAGAGAGAGATGCTTAACAAACACCTGAATAACAGCAATAACATGGGTCATGTGTCCATCTCCTGCAGAACAAGGTGTCGGTGGAGAAATCCAAGCAGGCCCTGGAAAGCGAGTGGAATGAGCTGCAGATCGAGATGCAGACTCTGACACAAGGCAAAGGAGACTCCGAACACCGTCGCAAGAAAGCCGAAGCCCAGGTTCAAGAGCTGCAGATCAAATTCGGAGAAAGTGAACGACAGAGGCAGGAGGTGTCCGACAAGATAGTCAAGATGCAGGTACAGTGTGTACAGGGTGGAGCACTGAGTGAATGGGAAGTACAGGAGGAGTAGGTGGTTGAAAGGACGACGGTTTGTGATGGTGTTTCTATGAGGATGATTTAAATTGATTAATTTTCTTTCTCTGTGGCATCTAGTCGGAGCTCGACAACGTGAACAGCCTCCTGACTGAAGCAGAGGGCAAGAACATCAAATCCAGCAAAGACCTTTCTTCTACAGATTCTCAGCTGCAGGATACACAGGTACAACACACACATGTTTATTATGTCAAATATACTCTTGTCTGAAACAAGTAGTTGATTAATCAATTAATCAAAAAATGAGCAAAAATGACAAAAAATTGACCAGTTCCAGGTTGTCCAGTGTGAGGATTTGCTGCTTTTCTCTATTTTATAACATTTTGTAACGTTGTAAATTTAATTTTTTGAACTGTTTTATTGACCAAACGATTATTAGAGAAAACAATCTGTAAATGTATACCAGCGTACAAGCAACACAGTATCTGTCACACAGCTTTGCAACATTTTTGCGTCAAACGTCACACTCTGAACACAGAAATAATCCATGTTTTTAGATGCAGTGCGACTCACACAAGAATATCAATATCTCCAGTCTCCGTAAATCCACTAAGAAATCATAGAAAAAAGATGCTCCTTTATAACTTCAGGTCTTTCCTGATAATGATCACTTTTGAACATTTTATTTACTGTTAAGTCATCCAGTGATAGTTTCTGCTACTCATGGTGACACTGCAAACAGGAACTGTCAGCATGACTTTTGATAGTGCAAATTTACCAACAATTATACGCAAAAAAAAACCCATTACATGGAGTGAAAACAGAGCAAAAAACCTAGAGTTCAAAGGGTTTATGGAGTATGTTTTTCTGATTTTTGTTTGTTTTTTCTTACCTCCAGGAGTTGCTCCAAGAGGAGACTCGTCAGAAGCTGTCCCTCTCCACCCGCCTGAGGCAGATGGAGGACGAGCAGAACAACCTGCGGGAGATGCTGGAGGAAGAGGAGGAGAGCAAGAAGAACGTGGAGAAGCAGGTCTCCACTCTGCAGACCCAGGTCGGTGCACTTAAACAAAGCCCTCAATTTCACGTCGCACACGTCAACGGTTATTCAAATTTTACTGTGTTCTCAGATCTTTATCATTCAAGAGAGTCATTCATTGAGTCCAGTGTCCCCCAACTTGCACACATTTAATTCTTGTCCCTCTAATCCCCCCTCTTTTCTTCCGTCTTCAGCTGGCAGACTTGAAGAAGAAGCTGGACCAGGAGATCTTGTCCCTGGAGGGGGCCGAGGAGGGCCGCAAGCGATTCCAGAGGGAGATGGAAAGCGTGACGCAGCAGCTGGAGGAGAAGACCGCGGCCTACGACAAACTGGACAAGACCAAAACCCGTTTACAGCAGGAGCTGGATGACCTCATCGTGGACCAGGACCACCTGAGGCAGATCGTCTCCAACCTGGAGAAGAAGCAGAAGAAGTTTGACCAGGTATCACGTCTACAGTGTGGTTTGTGCACGGAACAAAGACAAATGAATCACTAAAACGCTGCTTTTTTTTTTCTTTTGACAGTTTGATATTTTATTTACAACAAACTTGTAAATTAAATAAAAATTGTGATTTTGTTTGTTTATTTACAACAAACAAAACAATACTAAAACAATACTAAGTAAAGAAGAACAGAGCCAATAACAAAGGAGTAATTCTCCATAGAGGATGACTTGTATAAGTTATTTTTAAAGATTGGTCTTGTCAACAATAAGTGTCATTAGGTTATAGCAGCAGAATAAATCTGTAAGTGAGAGGTTGGGGGAATTAACCAGCTTCTACTACCTTTTGCTTTTTATGTGACATCCATGACAAAGAAAGAAAAGAAAATCACAAATATGAAAATGTGGCATCTGTAACAATGAACAAAGACTGATTTCTCAAACAATCTTGGATGCACCGTTTATTTCATCACTTTCCTTCAGCAGTATTCAGTCTTAAACATGTCTTTAGTGTGATTTAGACCACTAACTGCCTCTCCTGGTCTCTCCTTTCCCTAGATGCTGGCCGAAGAGAAAACCATTTCTACTCAGTATGCAGAGGAGCGCGACAAGGCCGAGGCTGAGGCCAGGGAGAAGGATACACGAGCGCTGACACTGGCCCTCGAGCTTGAGACCTTATCAGACCTTAAAGGCGAGCTGGACCGGGCCAATAAGCTGCTCAAAGCTGAGATGGAAGACTTGGTCTCCTCCAAGGACGATGTCGGCAAGAGTGTAAGAGAACAACACTGGAATGAGATGAACTGGGTCGAATGTTGGTTTTGCTAAAAAAATGTCAACCCTGGAAACATTTCTGTTATGTTTTATCAAAGCAATAAAGATTGCATCATTGCTCTCAGCAGTTAAAATGAGAGTAGATTGTTGCTCATAATTATTGGCAGCGTTGTCCCTCTTTACTGTGCAATAATGCAACCTCCTCGTCCGCAGGTTCACGAGCTGGAGAGGTCAAAGCGTGCTATGGAGCAGCAGCTGGAGGAGATGAGAGTTCAACTGGAGGAGCTGGAGGACGAGCTGCAGGCCACGGAGGACGCCAAACTGCGTCTGGAGGTCAACATGCAGGCCATGAAGGCCCAGTTTGACCGGGACCTGCAGGCCAGAGATGAGCAGGGAGAGGAGAGGAGGAAACAGCTGGTCAAACAGGTACGAAAGAAAAGCTTGAACTGGCGTTTTCCCACAAAGCATTAAATTAAATTTTTTGCATAGATGTGCTTGCAAGAAGATGCTGAATTATAGTTTGACGGACTCAATCACAAATCAAATCTCGTTTTCTTTTCCTCTCCTTCAGGTGCGCGAGATGGAGGTCGAGCTGGAAGATGAGCGCAGGCAGCGTTCTCAGGCCCTCTCGTCCAAGAAGAAACTGGAGATGGACCTGGGAGAGCTCGAACTCCAGATCGATGCTGCCAACAAGGGCCGCGATGAGGCCCTCAAACAGCTGAAAAAACTCCAGGTAAAATAGGCCTCCATGCAAACACTTGCGCACAAACACACAAGCATTGGTTTTGATGGATGATCTATAACTGAATCACTGAGAAATTAACATGAATGGAAAAAAGACAAATGAAAAGCGATAATTGGACACGTGACATCCAAATTAGTTGACAGGTTTTATAATACACAGACAAACACTAGAAAACAACAAGTTATTCATGTTTTCTGATGCTATTTATTCATTTCATACCTTTAGAATATACAGTAGGCCACCTGTTGTTTTCACAAACGCATAAAATGAGTGCAGGAACATATCAGTAATTTATATGATCAGAACATTTTTATTCGGTCCTTTTAAGCACCTGCCTCTTCAGAGGTGAGTAGGCAGTCTTGTCACACACTGGTTGGCAAACCCCTCACAATGCCTGTGCATGTCTACTCTCCAGGCCCTGATGAAAGAGCAGATGAGAGAGCTGGACGAGCTGCGTTTGTCCAGAGACGAAGTCGTCAACGGGGCCAAGGAGACCGAGAGGAAGCTCAAGGCCATGGAGGCCGACGCCCTGCACTTCCAGGAGGTATGAAAGAAATAATGGAAACCAACAACTCAAAGTTCTGACACCTGACTGGACTAGGGCTGTCCTCGACCAAAGAAATTGTTAGTCCACTAACACTCAAAAGACTTTGTGGACTAAACGATTAGTTGATTTAATCGACAGATCTGTAAAACTGAGTGTGTTTAACAGAGATGTGCTCATAAGTTTCTTAGGAATAAGTCCTTTATCAGAAAAAAGCATAAAAAATGACTAATTGACTAAAGAAATCTAAAGAAAGACCAAAACAACCGATAGTTGACTAATCGACTAACAGACAGGACGTGGGGAAAGTACCTAGTTTGGACAATTTCTTGAACTCCACTAGATATTATTGATGTGGTATATTACATGGAATATTATAGGATGATAAATATGCAAAAAGAAAGCTAATATCTAATAAACCATTTGTGCAATGGTGATAATCTTCTTATGATGCTGTCGCTGAAAGAATAATAATTACTCCTGGACATATTTTGAATATTACTGGCGCTGTGTCCTAATTGGATGTCGCTCTATTTTGTGATTCTAACCATGTTATTGTATGTTGCATGTTTACATTGGAAAATGGAAATTAAGTCCACTTAAATGCCATCCTGCAAGCTACATCATTTGACTCTTGCACAGCAGAAAGGCCTGAGATATTTGAGCCACAGCTCAAATATAAAAGTACAATAAATCTTTAGAAAAAACATTTTTCTCTCATCTTTGAGCTTCTCAGATGTAAAATGGGCAGCAGCTGTTTGATGTAAATCAGTGGGCATAATTTCCTGTTAGTGTAAGATAACTTTGTTTATTTAAAGTTGCTTTTATTGCCTTCTGAGGGAGAAAAGTCTTTGATTGTTTTTATGCAGCAATTACATTCAGACAGTCATAAAAGACACTTGATAAGTAAATAAAATTATTAGCACATTATGCATACGTCATGATATTAGTGTATAGAAGCTCTTTTCAGTACAGTGGATTTCACTGGAACGCCGTCGTTTTAGCTCGTTTTTTGTTAAGACCATGTCCGCTGTATGTGATTAAATGAGCTCAAATTGACACATTTTTTCCAGGTAACTGCCCGAACAGCCTCTGCAGTTTCAGACTTTAAAGTACTCAATATATTCGTGTCTTCTGCTTCCTCCAGGAACTGGCCACTGCAGAGAGACTCAAGAGACAGGTTCAGAGCGAGAGAGACGAGCTCCAGGAGGAGATCAACAGCAGCAACTCCAAGAAGTATGAACCAAAACATAGTATTTCAGTTAAGATGCACCCATAAATATAAATAAATGTGCATCCAAATGTCGCAGCAACAAAGGAAATCAACAAGTTTGTCTCTATACATTAACTCCTCTTCCTCACTCGTGTCCAGTTCTTTGCTGGCAGATGAGAAGAGGAGGCTGGATGCTCGTATCACCCAGCTGGAAGAGGAACTGGAGGAAGAGCAGCTCAACACCGAGATGGTCAACGATCGTCTGAAGAGGACCACGCTGCAGGTACACACAACATCTCAGATAGCAGCTCATAATTTTACCTTTTTGTTTGCAAGTAGGAGAAAACATTTAGTGTTCAGTGGAAAGGAAGGAATGTGTTTACATTTCTGGCTTCAGTTATAACTAGAGCTGTCGAAGTTAACACAAATTTGTTTTAACGGCCCTATTTTCTTTAATGCATTAAGGCAACTCGCGAGTTTTAGGTTGTAGCGGGCTCAGAGTGAAGATACTGGTATCATATGAAACTACAAAAACCTAAGGAATCTATTTGTACCAACCGTGTTATACTAGCTTGACGGAAAGGAGGCTAAATAACGCACCAAACGTACGCTACATTTTGGCGAGGAAAAACTGGCATGGCCATTTTCAAAGGGGTCCCTTGACCTCTGACCTCAAGATATGTGAATGAAAACGGGTTTTATGGGTACCCACGAGTCTCCTCTTTACAGACATGCCCACTTTATGATAATCACATGCAGTTCGGGGTGTTGCCTGTTGGGCTTGAGTTTGCCATGTTATGATTTGAGCCTATTTTTTTATGCTAAATGCAGTACCTGTGAGGGTTTCTGGACAATATTTGTCATTGTTTTGTGTTGTCTATTGATTTCCAATAATACATATATACATGCATTTGCATAAAGCAAGCATATTTGCCCACTCCAATGTTGATAAGAGTATTAAATACTTGACAAATCTCCCTTAATGGTAGTCTTTAACAATGCCTCTCCACTGTATGTTTGTGACCTCAGACCGAGCAGCTGACCACAGAGCTGGCTGCAGAGCGCAGCGGCTCCCAGCTGCTGGAGGGCGCTCGCTCCCAGCTGCACCGCCAGAACAAGGAGCTGAAACTGAAGCTGCAGGAGCTCGAGGAAACCATCAAGTCCAAGTATAAATCCTCCATCACCAGCCTGGAGGCCAAGATCGCTCAGCTGGAAGAACAGCTCGACGTAGAGTCAAAGTGAGTGCCAGTGCAACGGACACTTTGAAATACCATCCAGTTTGTTTTTCGACTGGTTTACCGACTGACAACAATAATTATTAAAACTTTACCCTCTGTGAGAGGAGAGATTTTGATTAATTTGTTGGTGTTATAAATCTCTAGATCCTAAAAGTTTCAGTAATTATGTCTGTATATTTCTGATTCAGTGCAGACAGATGTGTAGTGAGTTAATCAATAAAGCCTTGAGGCTGCGGTCGAAAAGTATTTTTTGCTTAGGAAGTTTCCTAAATGAGTGAAATGACCCGGAAGTATCTAAGTAGCAGCCATGATAAGAGCTGTTCCAATTCTCTAAATGCTAAGGAAATGTGCTTCAAGGCTTCCTTTCTTATCTCCTTTAGCATAGGATACACTGGGCCATCCTTTATGAAAGGAAAGGAGATGACGCCGACGGCAACATTTAAAGCGACGCACCATTCGGCCGTCAATAACATCCGCCGTCTCTGTTTAGTTCTACATTATGGATAAATTGAAAACAACCCTCTTATGAGGTGTGATTCTGTTTGGGACAGGAATACTTACTTTAATCGTACAACATTGAGTTTGTCACTGTACTCAAACATCCGTTGTTGCATAGTTCAAGTGCAGTCGGATTCTCTGAGCGTCCTTTTTGAATTCTCCTTTACATCTTTCCTTGACCTCATGACATTTTCCATCAAGGTCAAGGAAAAGTGGTTAAGAAAAGACATAGGACGTACTTTTTTTGACTATTCGACTTCATCCCGAGACTGTGAACTTCTTTTGTCTACTCATTTCAGGGAGCGCCAGCAGGCCTCCAGGCTGGCCAGGCGGACAGAGAAGAAGCTGAAAGAGGTGATGCTACAGGTTGATGACGAGAGGCGCAACACGGAGCAATACAAAGACCAGGTAAGCCTCATCACTGATCATCTTTTTTTAACTTTTCATTTCCAGATTATTAAAGGAGGAGGACGAGAGAGTAGTCTTGCTGACCTGCTTGTTTAGTTTTTGGCACTCGTTCCTCTATTGGTGCTCTCCTCACTAAGTGAACTCTCTCTCTGCAGGTGGAGAAGACGAACAGCCGAATGCGTCAGCTGAAGCGTCAGCTAGAGGAGGCCGAGGAGGAGACGACGCGGTCCAACGCCTACCGCAGGAAGCTGCAGAGGGAGCTGGACGACGCCTCTGAATCAGCAGACAGTATGAACCGTGAAGTCAGCACGCTGAAGAGCAAGCTCAGGTACAGGCTTCTAATATTTATTTTCATTTTTAACATTTAGTTTATATCTATGTTGTATAGACCTGTTCATTGCCATCCTGCTGCTAGGGCAACAGCTTTGGTCCTAGTTTACTTCCTGTCAGCTTAACAAACATTAACAAACATTGCAACATGAAATACAAGGAGGCCCATTTAAAATGTTTATGTTGTCAAGTTTGAAAAGGACCATAAAGCCTTTTGTGGCTGCAGACTCTTAGTCTTTAATATATTCATTAATACTGTACATCTTTTCTACTTGTGCGCAGTATTTGTGCAGCACCTGACTGTGTTTGAACCATTATTTGTTTGTTTTAAAGACGTGTTGACGTGCCTTTCAATATACGGCGTACCATGAATCGCTCTGGGCTGGACAGCGATGAGGAGGCGGACATGAAGCCTGAAGCGCCGGAGCCAGCTGCTGAGTGAACGGAGGAGAGCCAAGAGGGTCAATAATAATAATAATAAGAAGAAGAAGAAACCACGGTCAACATGCAGATATAGTAAAAACATTAGCCATACAGGCTATTGAGTAAGACTTTTCTGAGAGGATTTAGCCTTGTATTCATCTTATAGCCTTATCGTTACTTTCCATATTAATACATTTATATTTGGCCAAATAATCGATTTCATCTCAGTGAATGTGAGTGGTGTTTTTCTAAGGCGTAACACGCACTTTTCTGTCTATTTTTCTACTCAACGGGTATATTATATCATATAAAATATTGCGCTTGTAACAAGCCACTGCAATTTGTGCTGGAGGTTTATGTGCATCATTTTTGGGAAAACACTGCTTGTTTTGCACACACACACTCGGGTCTTTTGGGAGTTTTGATGCAGTTACAATCTTGTGGTTCACATTATAGCTATTGTCGGTATAAATCTGTACTGTATGCTTTTCCTCTCACTGTGTCATCCTTTCATGTTATTACCTCAACCACTTTTGCACAATGCCAACACCGACGAAACGAGCACGAGAAAGGAAATCGTTCAGTTCATCAGAGGTATCAAGAGGTCGAAATGCAGCAATGTTGGTGAAAATGTTGTACCATCATCTATGATAGCTTGGTTGATGTGTAATTTATCACTGGTTTTACACTTAATTGATAGTTGGTGGTGGGTCATCATGCAGTAGCTCTCACTGTACTATGTTTTGCGCTATGCTTTGCACAGCAGAGGGGGTTTCTATTGGCACATGAATATTTTCATGCATATTTTAGATTGAGTATGATATCCCTAAAACACTGTATTATCACACAAATTACATGTCATATTGATGCCAATATTTTAAGGCTAATCTATATTTTATCAAATGCCTTAAATGCAATAAATTGACAAACTATCAAATGCATTTGACTGCCTCGACTCCTGTGAGTTAACTCATTTTGAAAAGTTTTCTTAAAAGATATGTCTTTTAATAAGTCTGTCTCAAAACGATACTTGCATGTCAATACGTACACTGAAACCGTCATCATTCCTCTTGTCCATATGGCTTTGAAAAGAACCCTTCCTAAAGCAAATTTTAATGGAAGTGATTGGGGACAAAATCTGCAATCCGCTTTGAAGCTATTATGAGGCTTCAGTAGTCTGAGTTACATTAATGATGTGTAAAAATAATGAAAGTTGGTCTGTTTAGTCCAAAATTCTCTGTGTTGTACATTTCTTTTCAAAGTAGCCCTGAGTGAATGATTGTCCTAAATGAAGAACGACTCCATCGTGGCTTTTAAAACAAAGATGCTACACACAGGTCACATTCATGTTCAGACAAGCTGTCCTCTTCTACTGCAAATATTTCCAAGGAAATATTCATAACATCACATTTAAAAGCATGCCACTGCCATGAAGGAGATCTGAAACTAAATGCCTTGTGAGGTCTTCAAGTCTCAGCAGGCTTCCTATCAACAATGGATATATATATGTATATATATACATATATATATACGCATCGGCCATGGAAACCTCCCCTTGCCTGGCTGAGCTGAAATACATGGAGCGTGTCCCCTTTGTCCTGGATGTGCTTCTTCCTGAGGCCATCATCTATGCCATAGCTGGGGTGGACAAAGTCCCAGTAAAAAAGGCAGAGGAAAAGTACCTAAAAGGACGATGTATAAGTAACCGGGAAAGACAGGAGTTTGACTTGATGATTGAGCGTCAGATGAGGAAGAAATCCCAGCGTCAGAACACTTCACTTGCTTTAGTCTCTGACCCCATCAGTTAGAAGACTGAGCATTGTAAAACAAGAAACCTATTTTTGTATTGCGTTTTTTTTGTTTTGTTTATGGGCAGAGCATTTTGGCACATTTTTCTTGGGCGCTACCCACATAATCAGCTGTGCTGCTCATCCCACAAATGCATGATCCTTACAAGTTGGACATCATTGTGAAGGTAATTAAACAGGCTTTCCAACCATGTAAAATACAATGCCAATTAGCATTGGAACAACAGAGAAATAATCGACCCAACACAAGTTTCCGAACTTTGTTTTTCCAGTTTATATACATATATATATATATATATGTATATATATATATATATAAAATAAACTAAAATGTTTCAAGCTTTTTTTAATTTTAATTTCAATAATTACAGCCTACAGCTCAAAAAAGAAAGAAAAAGGTATCTCAAAATATTAAAATATTTCATTTTGAGTTTCAGTAAATTGCTATTCATACAGAATAAATACCGTGTATCTCTTAGTCTAGTTCAGTACACGCAACCACAGTCATAGGGAAGGCTGCTGACTTGACAGTTGTCCAGAAGACAATCATTGACACCCTCCACAAGGAGGGTCAGCCACAGAAGGTCATCGCTGAAATGGCTGGCTGTTCGCAGGGTGCTGCATCGAAGCATGTTCACGGAAAGTTGACTGGAAGGGAAAAGTGTGGTAGGAAAAGGTGCACACGCAACAGGGATGACCGCAGCTTTGAGAAGATTGTCAAGCAAAGCCGATTCAAGAAGTTGTGAGAGCTTCACAAGGAGTGGACTGATGCTGGAGTTAGTGCATCAAGAGCCACCACTCACAGATGTCTTCAGGAAACGGACTACAGCTATCGCATTCCTAGTATAAAGCCACTCCTGAACCAGAGACAACATCAGAATCATCTTACCTGGGCTAAGGAGAAGAAGAACTGGACCATTGCTCAGTGGTCCAAAGTCCTCTTTTCAGATGAAAGTAAATTTTGCATTTCATTTGGAAATCAAGGTCCCAGAGTCTGGAGGAAGAGTGGAGAGGCACCGAATCCAAGTTGCTTGAAGTCTAGTGTGAAGTTTCCACAGTCGGTGATGATTAGGGGTGCCATGTTCTCTGCTGGTGTTGGTCCACTGTGTTTTATCAAGTCCAAAGTCAACGCAGCCGTCTACCAGGAAATTTTAGAGCACTTCATGCTTCCGTCTGCTGACAAGCTTTATGAAGATGCCGATTTCCTATTCCAGCAGGACTTAGCACCTGCCCACTGTGCCAAAACTACTGCTAACTGGTTTGCTGACCATGATATTACTGTGCTTGATTGGCCAGCCAACTTGCCTGACCTGCATCCCAGAGAGAATCTATGAGGTATTGTCAAGAGGAAGATGAGAAACATCCAACCCAACAATACAGATGAGCTGAAGGCCGCTATCAAAGCAACCTGGGCTTCAATAACACCTCAGCAGAGATTGAAAAAAAAGTTTGAAAAATGTTGGAATAAAAGTTTGAAATATGTCCGAAAAAAAAGTCTGACATTTTTTTTTTGAAAAATGCTGGAAAAAAAGTTTGAAAAATGTGCATAAAAAAGTAGTTGGAAAAATGCTGGAATAAAAGACTCTGAAAAAAGTTTGAAAAAAAAGTTTGAAAAATGTTGGAATAAAAGTTGGAAATATGTCCGAAAAAAAGTCTGAAAAAAAAAGTTTGAAAAAAGCTGGCAAAAAATCTCTGAAAAAAGTTGGAAAAAAAGTTTGAAAAATGTGCATAAAAAAGAAGTTGGAAAAATGCTGGAAAAAAAGACTCAGAAAAAAGTTGGAAAAAAAAAGTTGGAAAAATGTTGGAATAAAAGTTTGAAATATGTCCGAAAAAAAAGTCTGAAAAAAAAAGTTTGAAAAATGCTGGAAAAACAGACTCTGAAAAAAGTTGGAAAAAAAGTCTGAAAAAATGTCCATTAAAAAAAGAAAGTCTGAAAAATGTCCGAAACAAAAGATCTGAAAAATGTCGGACGAAAAAGTCTGGAAAAAAAAGATCTGAAAAAATGTCCGAAAAAAGTCTGAAAAATATCCTAAAAAAAAGATCTGAAAAATGTAGGACGAAAAAGTCTGAAAAAAAAGATCTGAAAAAATGTCCGAAAAAAAAGTCTGAAAAATGTCTGAAAAAAAAGATCTGAAAAATGTCGGACAAAAAAGTCTGAAAAAAAAGATCTGAAAAAATTTCCGAAAAAAAAGTCTGAAAAATGTCGGACAAAAATGTTGGAAAAAAAAGATCTGAAAAATGTAGGACGAAAAAGTCTGAAAAAAAATATCTGAAAAAATGTCCGAAAAAAAAGTCTGAAAAATGTCTGAAAAAAAATATCTGAAAAATGTTGGACAAAAAAGTCTGAAAAAAAAGATCTGAAAAAAATGTCCGAAAAAAAAGTCTGAAAAATCCATCCATCCATCCATCTTCAACCGCTTATCCGGGATCGGGTCGCGGGGGCAACAGCTCCAGCAGGGGACCCCAAACTTCCCTTTCCCGGGCCACATTAACCAGCTCTGACTGGGGGATCCCGAGGCGTTCCCAGGCCAGAGTGGAGATATAATCTCTCCACCTAGTCCTGGGTCTTCCCCGTGGTCTCCTCCCAGCTGGTCGTGCCTGGAACACCTCCCAAGGGAGGCGCCCAGGGGGCATCCTTACTAGATGCCCGAACCACCTCAACTGGCTCCTTTCGACGCAAAGCAGCAGCGGCTCTACTCCGAGTCCCTCACGGATGACTGAGCTTCTCACCCTATCTCTAAGGGAGACGCCAGCCACCCTCCTGAGGAAACCCATTTCGGCCGCTTGTACCCGCGATCTCGTTCTTTCGGTCATGACCCAACCCTCATGACCATAGGTGAGAGTAGGAACGAAGATTGACCGGTAGATCGAGAGCTTTGCCTTCCGGCTCAGCTCTCTTTTCGTCACAACGGTGCGGTAAAGCGAATGCAATACCGCCCCCGCTGCTCCGATTCTCCGACCAATCTCACGCTCCATAGTCCCCTCACTCGCGAACAAGACCCCGAGGTACTTGAACTCCTTCACTTGGGGTAAGGACTCATTCCCTACCTGGAGTAGGCAATCCATCGGTTTCCTGCTGAGAACCAAAAAAGATCTGAAAAATGTCCGTAACAAAAGATCTGAAAAATGTCTGAAAAAAAAAGTCTGGAAAAAAAAAGTTTGAAAAATGCCGGAAAAAAAAGTCTGAAAAATGTCCGAAAAAAAAGATCTGAAAAATGTCGGACAAAAAAGTATGAAAAAAAAGATCTGAAAAAATTTCCGAAAAAAAAGTCTGAAAAATGTCTGAAACAAAAGATCTGAAAAATGTCGGACAAAAATGTCGGAAAAAAAAGATCTGAAAAATGTTGGACAAAAAAGTCTGACAAAAAAGATCTGAAAAAATGTCCGAAAAAAAAGTCTGAAAAATGTCCGTAACAAAAGATCTGAAAAATGTCTGAAAAAAAAAGTCTGAAAAATTGTTTGAAAAATGCCGGAAAAAAAGTCTGAAAAATGTCCGAAAAAAAAGATCTGAAAAATGTCAGACAAAAAGGTCTGATAAAAAAGATCTGAAAAAATGTCCGAAAAAAAAGTCTGAAAAAATGTCCGAAAAAAAAG
>CAKAKR010008091.1:0-10935 GCA_916700685.1 Adelosebastes latens | reverse complement strand
TATATATATATATATATACATATATATATATATGTATATATATATACTGTTTTTTGTTTACATTTTCATTTTTATTTATCATTGTTGTAGGTCTATGGTATGATGGATTATTACGGCCACATTGAGGGAAAAAAATAAATCTGAGATTTTGAGAATAAAGTCACAAGTTTTTGAGAATAAAGTCATAATTTGAGAATAAAGTCATAATTTGAGAATAAAGTCAGAAATTTATGAGAATAAAGTCATAATATTATGAGAATAGTCATAATATTATGAAGTAATAATTTTATGTATTTTCTTTTATTCTTGTAAAGTTATGACTTTATTCTCATATTACAACTTTTTTTCTCTTTGAGTTATGTCTTTATTGTCGTAATGTTACGACATTTTTCTTGTAATAGTCTGACTTTATTCTGGAAATCTCCGATGTTTTTTCCCTCAATGTGTCCCTAATACTCCGTAGTACATTTGCTCTTTGGCCCTCACAACATTAGACTTATATCCTATATACTTAGATTATAAACTGTGTTACCTTCATCACAATGCTCAAATGTTTTGTTGATCAGAAAGATTTTTTTTTTTTTTTTTTGCCTAAAATAGTTCTTTTGATAGTAAAGGTTGCTGAACCCTGTGCTAGTAGTAGTTGGCTAGTTTGTTGAGATTTCCATCACGGTGCTTTGAGACTGAGCTCCCTGGATTTGGTAAACTACCTCCAGTTTATTTGAAATGTGAAAAATGAGTGTTACACTTAAATGTGAACCCCCACCGCCCCCCACAAAACAAGTTATGCAACACTACAAAGCACCTGTTGGGAGTTTCCTCCTTATTCTCACCAAAGATGTATTTCAGGGTTTTTTTTTTAATTAAATTTTTATTTTGTAAAAGCATTCATCTCACATTACAGAATCAGTATTACTGCCAACAGATTAACATGACATTGTGCACATTTAAAACAAAACTATTATGCAGTACAGCTGACAACCTTTTAACAGCCTGGCTCCTCCAGAGGTTTTCTTAAGTAATAATTATTAACAGTTGAACATTAAACAAGGGAAGCTTTCTCGTGTTTCAGTTTTACAAACAATGAGCAGTAAAATGTCTGTCTGTCGTGTGCCATTTGGACAGAAAATAGTTAAATTAGAGCTAATAAGTAGGGCTATCAAACGATTAATATATTTAATTGACTATATTCTATATTCACAATATTAATTTGACTGTCCGTAGTTAATTGCAAATTAATCGCACATATTTTATTTGTTCAAAATGTACCTTAAAGAGAGATTTGTGACATTTGTAAACTAAATAAAGGCTTGCAGCTAACGAGTATTTTCATTACTGATAGATCAGATTTTTTTTTGTCATTTGTTATATATCAGAGAACAGTGAGTTGGGAACCTGAGAGCCCGTTTTCATTTTGCCTGCTTTGTCCGACTAACAGTTTAAACTAGGGATGCACTGATCTGACTTTTTCAGTCCTGATAGCGATACCCGGGCTTTGGGTATCGGCCGATACCGAGTACCGATCTGATACCAGTGTTTAATTAATAACCTGTATGCCTCACTGTGTGGAAGTGACTGGGATCATTCTGTTATGCGTAATGCAACATCAGGCTCGACTTAAACATTACTTTCCTAACTTTGTAAAACAAAATGTAACAAATACAGAGATAGAAATTTACTGAATTTATATTTATTATTAAAATCATAAATTCTACTTTAAAAACTTGGTAAAGAAATCTTAAAAATTAACAGGAATTACAATTCAAAGTGTAAACCTTTTTAATGCAGCGATGAATTGGTCAAAACTTAAACAGGAATTATTATTTATTATAAATTCCAGTATATAATGTATATAAACATAGACATACACTCACTGGACAATTTGTGATTTGTAATGTTTCTACATTCCATATGAGACGGCTCCAGCTGCTCCGTCCTCTTAATTCACTATCAGTTCATCTTGTTCTTTTCTGCAAAACTTGGCAAATAGTCAACAATACAGGCAACTGTTGTTCTGCCTAAACTCTACTGGCTCAGTGCAGTCACATGGAAATGTGTCACCCAGCCCTGATGTTTGTTTTATATAAAACAACCAAGTCCAAAGATCCTATTATGAGTCAGTGCCTAGTGTAGAATGGTGTGCTGTGAAACACCTGGTTGTTAGGCAAGAAACTAACTCAGTACTGTTGTTAAATAAGATCAGGACAGAGATAGGGCTGGGACAATCCGCCTGTCTCCTGATTACATATTATCATGATATTTGGGTTCCGATTCGATATGTTTTACGATTTTCCAATATTACGATTTATTGCGATTTTGTTAACTTTTCTTTAACACTAGACCGTGGGAAAGAGTTGAATAATACACTTTACTTTGATAAATCTCTAAATGAATAGAGGAAAAATGTTTGATTTTCAGCATGTATGTAGTCAGATGTCCTGAAGTCAAATATATCAGTCATTGTCAGGTAGTATTATTATTCCTATTTTCCCCAGCAACCCAAAAATCAAAGAATAAAGACATTTCCCTCACAACTTAGTGGTATTTTATTTTTAATTTATAAGGGACATGTAATGTTTTATACTTCTGGTGAACACAATCCAATCAACCTTATTTCTATATATGTACTGTATTTTGTATATACTGTATAGTTCTCTTTGTATACTTCCTCTAACTTCTCCAAGGGCGTCTCTAGCTCTCCCGTCAGCTCTGTTCTCTTTATACATCCATGGTCATCTCCATCGGGGCCGTTTGAATGCATTTAACATAAATGTCAGTATATGGGTGCTCTACAGTTGTAGCGTCGGCCGATTTCACCACAGAGACGAGAGTGTCGGCCGGCTTGACCGCACGTTACCGCAATATGATAACGTTTCCTGTCCATGACAGAGTTAGCCGATTTTTTTATTTCCCCCCCCCCCACCCCTAGACAGTGATGGTTTCTCTCCAATTGTGATTAGTGATGTTTTTTGTGATTGGCCTAATCACCATGAACGGGAACTTTGTTTCTGGTATGTGTGATATGTAGATATTGGTATATCCAAACAGCAGACATTTGACCGCCATGTCAACATCTGTTTCAGGTACATGGGAAGCCAGCAACACCGTGTGTGAGTCCGATACCCTGTGTGATCCAGCAGTCCTCGTCGCAGCCACCAACTCAGAGCCACACATTCGCAACCGTCGTCTGTCTCCTGGCTCTGGAAACTGTGGAGGCGGAGGAGGCGGAGGCTGCATCTCCGGAGGTGACCAACAGCCCCGGCAGCTTTCACCCGAAGGAGACCTGATCGGACCCGGACCCGGACACGCCTTCAGCTTCCGCAGGGAACGCAGGGGCCCGCAGCACAAAGGCCGCAGCCTCCGCAGGGAAAGTCAGAAGGGGGTCGGCCGAGCGGGCGACCGGCCGCAAAAGGTTAACCAAAAAGAGAGGTGGGTGGAGGACAGTCTGTCACTGCTCAAGCCCCCACCTGCCTTCCCGGTGCAGGACAGCCCCGCCAAGCTGCAGCCCGCCGTCAGCTACGCCTCCAAGGTGAAGGCGGGAGCGGCAAGCGGAGGGCTCGAGGAGGACCGCCCTGCCATCGGCGTGCTGCTACAGAACCAGTGGGGTCTCAGTTTCATCAGCGAGGCGAGGCCCGCCACGGAGGGCCCCGGCCCTCGCCCCGCCACCAACGCCCTCCCTCCCCAGCCCACAGACGCCGAACACTCAGCAGAGCTACAGTTCGAGACAATTCTCACAGTCCAGCCCCCCGAAGAAACGCCTATTCCTGTCGCTACCTCCGTCGCCGCCACCACACGCCCAGAGGTGGACGAGAGCAACGGGAAGCTGCTGCTCAGCTGTCGCCATCTAGTGGAGGCTTTGAACTATCACAGTAGAGGTGAGAGCTGGGAGGAGCTTTGAAGATGGTGTCTGCCAGATTTTGTTATTTGAAGATAGTCATTTCAGTGCATTGATATTAACAATAAATCTCTTTGTCTCCTCAGAATGGAACGCTATCTGCAACAAACAGAAAAAAGGTACGTCGACTCAAAGAGTAAACTGGTCAATGCTGTCACACAGCTTCTCATCTTACTGAGACTTAGAACATTACATCTGATGAAATGGTGTTTGAGATGTTGAGAAATTGACAGCCCTAATATTTATATCATAGATTCACTTATCTGTATCAACTTCTTGAGCTGTATGTTGCTGAGAGACACGTCAGATTTGTACGCTTGCAGTCCTGCAGACTGTATGAAATGCCTTGCGTTACTTTGCTGCCGATTATATATAGATTATTATAAGATATGAAAGTAATTATGAATTATGTTCTTATATTTATTTTTATTATCTCCCAAGTCTTTCAGACCACCAAAGTTGCAGCTGAAAGAGTAATGCTAAAATTGCACATTCATTTAACGGAATAAACAAATGTAATTATAGTCAGATGTACTTGTGCTCTAGATGGGGCTGTGATATTATAAATCTGTTAATTTACACATTACGGTCAGCAATTTTATTTTTGTCAGCTGTCCTGTCATTTGGCATCTTCAACTGAGTTACTTTTAGTCTGGATTATGCGTTTAACTTCTTCGTATTTGTCTAATATTATAGTTTGCTCTTTGTGTGTAAAATATGGCGCCCTGCTGACAGTAGACTTGTCCATGTTTGTGATTGGTCATATGCTGCAAACCCTGCCCCATTTATGTGAACACGCTCATCTCCAGATTGAGAAACCCTGGGTTGACTTACCTCGTTGATAACCAGCGTTTTAGGACCATTTAGCAGGATCTCAGTTGTTAGGGTTAGTTAAACTAGATAACGAGAAGATACCCTGGGTATGTTGAACTCTCTTCGTAGTACAGGCCTCTGGTTCACTTCACTGTCTTCTTACCTCCAACGACGCCACCGTTCCACACAACTGAAGTCTGTCGCTCCCCTTTTATTGTCACTCCTCCACTGTGTAGGCGTTAGCAATTTTGCTTTAGGCCATACCTGTTGTTGCTGGTATGACATTAATTCAACGATTTGGAATATTTATAACGCATGAATCTTTTTTTTTTTATCATTTAAAAATATACCGGTATTATTGTGAATGAAATTGCAAACCCCTAGTTTCTAACAATTTATTGGACGGTGGTCAGCTGGAACAAGGTTTTATACAATGAGACACTCAAATGTTATCGGTTTATGTATTATAATTAGGGCTGTCAATTGATTAAAGTATCAAATCGCATGGTTGTCCATAGTTAATCACGAGTAATTGCACATTTTAAAGGGAGAGTTGGTTTGGGTATTCGTCATTTAACCTCCTTCACAACAAGCTAGTATGACATGGTTGGTACCAATGGATTCTTTAGGTTTTATAGTTTCATATGATATCAGTATCTTCACTCTAGCTTTACAGCTGAGCCCGCTACAACCTAAAAATCGCAAGTTGCGTTAAAGAAATTAGTGGCGTTAAAACAAATTTGCTTTAGCAAGTTATTATCACGTTAACTTTGACAGCCCTAATTATAACATATAACTGATATTATAAATTATATTTATTTCCAAAATTCTCCCTCTGACATTGTTTTGTTTTTGTGTTTTGCAGTTCCAAAAAAGGTGATCTGGTACAAGGACACCAAGGAGCACCCAGCCTAGCAGTGTGACAAACCCAAAGCATATATAAACAAGTATCCAACACACACACATGTACACACCTACATGCACATTAAAACACGTAAAGATGGACAAATTTATGAGTCCCGTTCACACACACTGCACTCAGGATGATGTCTTCACGCAAAGCCACACTGAGACACTTTGGACTAACTCCTTTGAGATCTTACAGCAATGGACTTTTTTAACGCCTTACAGAAAGCCTGCCTTAATTAATCAGACCTGTTTTCATCGCCTCTCATCACCATTTTTAGCTTGTATGTGTAGAGCTGGTCTTTTTTAAGAAAAAAATACTATCTCTGAGGAGCTGTAATTTAATTTCCCCCCCTTTTTTGAAAGCTGCAGTTTTATCACTCTTTTTGTCCTCTGTTAAGCGAGTGGTCAATCAAGCACTTTGTTAGAAAATCTATTGTGACCAATCCCCCCCTGTGTGCGAGAAACCCTCACCAGAGTGATTTATTTCCCCCCCCTTCTTGATTACAAACAGAAGAATGTCTTGTACCTGCTTGAGTTTTATGGTTCATGTGTGCAGAGGACTTGAGTTTACAGAGGGGTGTAGTCGAAGGCACAGTAGAGTTCACCCTTTACCCGTCACATCTTGATGCTGTGTCCCTTTTTGTTTTTATTTGGTTCCCCAATCGGGTGAATGTTACTCATAAATCCATAAGGGATCTTACCATGTTCAGTATGTTGATTTTTGAAAAGAAAATTTATTGAATAAAAAAAAATTTACACTGGAGAAAGAGGAGGAATGTAAGTGAACAGTATTGCTTAATAAAAATGAATAAACTTGACAAGTCTCTTAGTCTTTTCTTTTACTTGAAGTTCAGATTTAATATCCCCCTCCCTGACAGTACAAGTGCACGATAACCGACAACAATACGCAATTTGTAACCCAACTTAAACAGAAAATCTTTATCAAATACTAAATGGGGTAAAAGTACAGAAAAATGTTTTGTCAATGAAAAGTGTCAAAGTCATATTGTGACTCTGACCTCTCCACTCATCTGTTTCAGATGAACAGTACAGGGAACTATGGGTCATGTCTAGAAGGGAGCCCGCAAACTGCAAAAACTGATCTGAGATCTGCAAAAACTCTCGTGAGACTCGCTGCTCAATGACCCATCGTGGCATTAACCCCTTATGGTCGATGCCAGACGTTAACCCCGCGAGGTCGATGCCCGACATTAACCCTCGAGGTCGATGCCCGACATTAACCCCGCGAGGTCGATGCCCGACATTAACCCTTGGAGGTCGATGCCCGACATTAACCCCGCGAGGTCGATGCCCGACATTAACCCTCGGAGGTCGATGCCCGACAATAACCCCGCGAGGTCGATGCCCGACATTAACCCCGCGAGGTCGATGCCCGACATTAACCCCGCGAGGTCGATGCCCGACATTAACCCTCGGAGGTCGATGCCCGACATTAACCCCGCGAGGTCGATGCCCGACAATAACCCCGCGAGGTCGATGCCCGACTTTAACCGTACGAGGTCGATGCCCGACATTAACCGTTCGAGGTCGATGCCCGACATTAACCGTTCGAGGTCAATGCCTAACATTGACCCTTTGAGGTCAATGCCTAACTTTAACAATCTCGCGAGAGTTTCCCCAGTTTGCGGGCTCCCTTCTAGCCACTACCGGAACTATGGTGTAAAGAAAGTGACACAATTTGTTCCTTATCAGCAGTGGTCCAGCCAGGCAATAGCTCAACTTGCCAGAACTTTTTTTTTTTCTCAACCACCTCTCCTGACCAGAAGAAATTGTGTAGGAGTGCGTAGTTCACCTGAAAAATGTGTTGGTAGCAAAATTCTACAAATTTGTAAATCTAAAAGCATCTCGCACTGCTACACTATTTACAGCCGCCAAAGAGTGAATTTGCCCTGTGCAACTTTAAACACAAGTAAAATGGAGGTCAGGGGGAAAGGCGGTATAGAACAAAAAAAGTTGTCAGGACAAAATCTAGTTCTTTTATGCAAAATATTTCTTTCCAGAGGTGAAGTGTCCCTTCAGTGGAGTACCATACCAGCCGTCCAAACAGACCTGCTGCAGCAACATACGTAGCACCAAGATGTTGCTCAGTCCATCAAGTCAGTCTCTCCACGTCACCTCCACTTCATCTGTTCTGTACCTACGAAAGGAGAAATGTTAATGGACAGATAATAAGGAATGACAGCACAATCTATTTATCACAACTTTTCTAGAAGAATTCACTGGTGAAGACTTTGTTATTGATTTTACTTATACAGAAATACTATAGACCGTTTTACAGATTACGTCACGGTGTTAGCTGGAGGCAAACACGAAGCACCTCAGAGTAGTGGGCTAAAGTTACACATCTAAATGGTCATCTTGCTGTGTTGTTGGGTGCAGGCGTTAGCTTGCTATCTTGTCAGTCTCCAGGCTAACTAGCCAGCCCAGCAGACTAACAGAAAAGGGGTCTATTAACCCTGGACGATTGAGAATATCTATACTGCTGGTGTTTTAGCTGGGGGAGCCTGAAGGCACCATGGATCCAATTTTGAACATCGATGTGCGGGATCTTTAAATCAAGCAAGCAACCAGTTTGGATTTCTATCATTTCCCACAAGACAGATGCAGACTAATGAGAACAGCAGAGTGTAAAGAGACAAAAAGAACCAGTAACTTGAGGTACTACCTTTGTGTAATCCACGAGTCTTCCAGCTCGGTCACCTGACCGGACTTAAACATCTCCCAGCCGGCTTGAGCGATCATTGCTCCGTTGTCTATGCAGAATCTGTGGGACAAAGTGAACACTTATCTGGATTGAACCTGGAACACAGTGTTCTGACGGACAGAAATCCCCAGACTATTTTAGGAACTCAGCAGTGAGGGCATGTGACGGAGAGAAGTGACGACGGCTCTTTCCACATATTCATACAACAGATTGATATGGGTGAGTATTAACATTTCTTAAAGGGCCACACCAGTGTTTTAATCATGTTCAGCCCATTTACCTTACAGCATATTTGTCTATGTACTTAAAACTACATTACCAACCTACAATAACTTATCTTTGATGTATTTATTATAATGTCTTTCTCAACTTAAAGTACTTTACTGAAATATTTTAGCGAAATGAATGAAAATAATAGCACCTGAAGGGAAAACACAAAACACAGTGTAAAACATAGCATGCATTTTTGTGTCACTCTTAATTTAATCATTAGTAAGAGAATATCCTGAAGTGTGTTTTGGTGGATTACATCATGAGCAAATTGTATATTTATTTGCAATGGGTGATGCGCTGTTCTGTGTGTTTCAGGATGACTGACCAGGATTACTTCTGTTGCGCAGAACGATGTTGCGTACATTGTTAAATGCCACTCTTGCACACCATTAATGTTCATGCATATTCTCAGGGCTAAAGTGTACGATTTCATTTGATGAATGGATAGAAGAGAGAACGCCAAATTGGTAAGCAAGTTAAGAGCTGATGGTGTTTAACTTTTTTTCTCCCCGTCTACCTTGACTTTGTGTATGGAGCCTCCATGTGAAAACGGTGATGTATGTCCCACAGTTTGTAAAACGTCCCTTCAGCACCGATTAATCTACCTCTAAGTTGTAGTGAATAATATTAAAAATGCAACAGCAAAGGTTTGGTCCCGTTATTGAATGAATAATGAATGAGGCCAGAAAAGACTGAAACGGGATTCTGTGCAACACCTGACTGAAGATCCGGTTAAATTGTATGTATACGAAGATGAGAGACATTTCATTTTCAGTCCAGGGACCTCCGACCTGTTGTCATTTTAATGTAAATGAAAGTGAATGAGCGCCTGGTTTACCGTTCATCTGTGGCAAACAGCTTGGCTCCTCTCTCCTTGCACATCACCCCCATCATCTCCTGCAAGCGTAGGTTACCTGCAGAGGAAACAAGAGGTCATACAGTTAAATCTTCTGGTGAGTAAGTTAATGTGAGGCTTTAATGATTCCTGGGACTAGTTCACTTATGTTAATTATGATAGGAGTATATTGTTAAAGGTTAAAATTTACATTCATATTTCAGGCGGCTCAGTCATTCCGACAGTGATTGTGACAGTAAAGGGAATTTAATTTACAAACGAGCATTAGTTAGGAATACCATTCATTTTATGCCTGATATTCCATGAAGAGGGTTGCAGGAATCGTGAAGTTGAAATCTAAGGAAAGGGTATTCGATTTAAGACCTCATCGCAACTTCGAGTTGTAACTGCTTACATCAGCGACACACTTTACCTTACAATCAATATAAACAGTCTTAGTTTGTGATAACTCCTTGGACCACTCTGTGAATGCAACATGATTCAGAAAATCAGGGTGGGAATAATTTAATTAATTACTATGACTTTTTTTATGGCATACTATACTAAGACAGTTTTGTGATCTACTTTACTGGGACTTTGTTCATCATACTATACTATGACTTATTTACTACAGCATTTTGATGGCATGCTAGTAAAGTATAGTGTGTCAAAAAAATAAAAAAAGTCATAGAATAGTATGACGAAAAATAATTCAAAGTATAGTATGTTGAGCAAAAAATTACTATGTCGAAAAAATAAAAAGGTCATAGCATAGTATGTTGAAAAATAAAAGTCATAGTATAGTATGTCGAAATTTTTTTATGGAAAAAAAGTCATAATATAGTATTTAAAATTTAATGGAATAATGTCATAGTATAGTATGTCGAAAGATTTCATGGAAAAAAACGTCATAGTTTGGTATGTCGAAAAATGTTGCCAAAAAAAGCCATAGTATAATATGTTGAATAATTTCATGAAAAAACATCAAAGTATAGTATGTCGAAAATGTTCACGGAAAAAAACGTCATAGTCTAGTATGTCGAACATTTTTCATTAGAAATAGTCATAGTGTATATAGTATGTCAAATTTTCACGGAAGAAATGTCATAGTATAGTATGTCAAATTTTGATGGAAAAACGTCAAAGTTTAGTATGTCGAAAATTTTCATAAAAAAAAGTCATAGTTTAGTATGTCGTAAAAGTTTGTGAAAAAAAGTCATAGCATAGTATGTTGAAAATGTTTTATGAAAAAACATCCTAGTATAGTATGTAGAAAGATTTCATGGAAAAATGTCATAGAATAGCAATTCAAAAATGTTCATAAAAAAAAGTCATAGTATAGTATGTAGAAAGATTTCATGGAAAAACGTTATAGTATAGTATGTCGAACATTTTCATAAAAAAAAGACATAGTATAGTATGTCGAAAAATTTTGTGAAAAAAAGTCATAATTTACTATACTATGAGGTTTTTTTCCGTGAAAAT
>CAKAKR010008084.1:445-21388 GCA_916700685.1 Adelosebastes latens | reverse complement strand
TTGTTATAGATGCATGCTGATCATTTCATTTGATAGGAGAGATCCTGAATTTAAGGTTCATGTTTTCATTCTACTTCTGTCTCATTTTTCCTAACCTCGAGGACAGCATAAGTAAAAATTGGCTCATCTTACCCCACTCTCCCCTAATATTACAATAAAATATTTTGATACAATTTAATTTAATTTATTAGACTGAACTTTGCATAAATATTGAGTATTAATTGTAGTATTATTGATATAAGCACTGACTCTCCTTCTTTTGAGTCACCCATTAACCCAGCGTGATGCAGCACAGAGAAAGACATCTTGTACTGCACATGGTGGTCCTTTTTCAGGGGAAATTAATTTACTCTTCGATGTATCCAGTAATTTTCCCCTCGCTGAAAAAAAACCCTTGTAACACATCCTAACTGAGCCCCATAATGATACATATAAACTTCTTCCGCAAACAAAAACATGGGAAAATCCACGTTGTGCGTGCCTACATGGAGGATCCCTTATTTGTCCACGTGGAGGTAAAAATGGAAAAGCAAGTAGCAGGCTGGATAAACTGTGAGCGTGAATACGTTAGTGCTCCTGAGGTTTTATTTGCAAAGCTGCAGGTGGATGCTTGAATGACACGACACTGTTTGACTTGGCTCGGTCGCCGGCTGTGACCTACCTGCTTGTTTTTGATGTAAAGGCAATATCATCTGGAAAAAAAAAGACAAACATGAGGAGACACTCTGTATTTCTATGGTAGACTGAAATCATTTATTTCAGAATATTCCAGAAAGGAACTTGTGTGTCTGTGGTGCTCAATATGCTTTAAGGATTTGATCTCCTGAGGTGTAATTATAATATTTCTATAAATTTCATTTTTAGGCTCTTATGGGATCATTAAATAACTGTGCATATTGTAATATTTTCGCAATATCCCCCTGAAGTATGGTATTATTGGATTTTTAATAAAGCTTTGGTGATTTGTCTTCAGTTTGCTGATATATTGGCCTTTTATTAAATATAGGATATTGTTTACAACATACAACATAATGGATGGGAAGTCCTTAATTTCTTTTTATTTAATGCACCGTTTTGATCAGATTCCACAGAAGTACAGCTTTATGTTATGGCTTTGCATGCATGGGCAAATAAAAAGAATCTGAACATAGATTTGGTTTAAGTCTAAAACTATGATGTCAAAAGACAGGAAAATCTCACTTTTTTACAATATGGGAACCCTAAAGCCTGAAAACAGAGCCATGAGGAGGTGCAGAAGTCTAGTTTTCTCTCAGAACACTTGAATTACAATATGCTGAAAGGTTATTATTGCATTTTTTGCCCAATAATGCCAAAGATATTCTGCCTACTGCTGCTTTAAAGGTCTCATATTGTAAAAAGTGAAATTTTCATGTCTTTTATATTATAAAACAGCTTTAAGTGATATATAAATACTGTAAAAGTATCAAAACACTCAATATACGGAGAAATACACACAGCCCGCATTCAGAAACTGAGCTTTTGAAACAAGCCGTTAGGATTTCTGTCCATTTGTGATGTCACAAATATAACAATATTTAGACCATTTCACAGTTTTAAACGTAAACATACTAAATGTGTCCCAGTTTATTTCCTGTTGCGGTGTATGTGAATGACATCAGCTGACAGGAAGTAAACATGGACCCAAGCTGTTTCCTAGCAACACAATTCCATTGCCATTCCGTTGCCATTCCGTTGAAATGCGCTAAAACGGAGCGTTTCAGACAGAGCGGGAATACAGGTATATTCAGACAGACAGTATGAGAAAAATAATGTTTTTTTTTTTTTTATTTAAAGCATGTAAACATGTTCTAGTAGAAACCCAAAATACAAACATGAACCTGAAAATGAGCATGATATGTCCCCTTTAAGTTACATAAGAATAGAATAGAATAGAAAGCTTTATTGTCATTGTATTAAATACAACGAGATTCACAGTTGCCACTTCTGGTCAGTGCTTTAAAACAAATACTTGACAAGACTAAACGAGGCAGATAAAACATAGAACAGGTAAAACACACACACACAGTTATAAAGCAAATAAAACAGGTAAAGTAGATGTAATAAATAAATATAAACAGAAGTGTTACACTAGAAGTATAAAGTACAAAAATAGATGTTATGTAAACAGAAGTAATTGCACTTGTAAAATAGGTAGGGTAGATGTAATAAATAAATAAATGTAAACAAAGGTAATTGCACTTGAGGTGTATATTGCTTCAACGATATATTGCACAGAAAAATGTATTTTACATTCAGTGTATTAATATTGCACAGATTTATGTTTGTTCAGTGTCCGTATGGCCCAGGGAAGGAAACTGTCTGAGTCTGGAGGTGCGGGCTTTCATTGACCTGTAGCGCCTGCCAGAGGGCAGCAGGTCAAACAGGTGATGAGCTGGGTGGAAGGAGTCCCTGAGAATAGTTGTGGACCTACTGAGGCAGCGGGAGCTGGAGATCTGGAGCTGGAGAAGCACAAAAGCACCATAAACTACAACTTTACAAATTGTTTTACAGTCCTTGCTGGTTTTAAATCAATAATGAATTTGACCATGAACAATGCAAACTGTTCTGATAACTGAGAATCACATAATAAAAGCCTTACTGTGGTATTATTCAATAAGTACAAGTCGGTGCAGTTCCACTCCTGCTCGCTAGGGGGCGGTAGCTGAAAGCCCGGTGCACTCTGGGTACCTGGTGGGTAATCGAGGAAACTCACCAGATTCCTCTCCGTAGCTAACGGTAGCTAGCCGGCTGCTAATCTGCAGGACAACGCAGTTGTGGTTGTTTAATTAGACCGTTTCAATGTCCACGTCTTTTTCTCCTTTATATTACAGAGCTTTTCTTAACACGCAGTCAGTGACAGAAGTGAGAACCGACGGACACGTTTTAAATACAGCTGGATGTTCTGCTGCCTTTCTCCCCAGGATGCTAGCACATAAGTAGCCTACATAGCAGCACTGTGTCCGGATGCTTTGAGCAGCAACGCAGCGGGTTTTGGGGAGTTTCTAGTCGGCCTTTCTTGCAGTGATGTCAGGCAACCGGCCACAGCAGAGCCCTGGAGGGGCGAGTTCAGTGCCCAGCACGAGTAGCAGTAGTGGAGGAGCTGGAGGAGCTGGGAGCACCAACAGTAGTGGTGGAGGTGGAGGTGGTGGGAGCAGCAACGCCGTCAACAGTAATGGGAACAATTCTGCAAATGTGGTGCCCTCCCGGAGCCTGGCAGGACCAGCCAGCGAGGGGGGCTTGTCGGTGCCGACTCTGGCCGCCGTGCCGTCGTCCCGAGGCGGGTTCGCCTCCCTCAGCAGACCCTCTGCGACCTCCGGCAGCAGGAAGAAATCCCTCCATCAAGCTCCTCTCTACAACGGCCTCTTGAACTCATACGAGGATAAAAGCAACGACTTTGTCTGGTTAGTTCTGTAGATTGTAGTTGCAGAGCATTTGAAGCTTATACTGTCAGTGTTTTGCACTTAACACTGTTTTTGTCTTCTACTTTTGCAGTCCCATTTGCTTCGAGATGATAGAAGAGGCACACATGACAAAATGTGGGCACAGTTTTTGGTAAGTGTTCAAGTTGTAGCTGAGGCAGTGGGGTAGGTGTTTCACTGCAAAGGGTTTGGAGTTTGTTTGAGGACAACGACACACCTGCTGAGCTGAAAGTGGGCTTGTTAGAAATAACAATTTATTATTTTGTCAAAGACTTTTGCCAACAAAATAACTGCAAATTGAATGCATTAGTGATGCTTACAGGTAGGGTTGGAGGAAGACAATCTTCTTCTCCTCCACCTGTCCACCACTTTACTCAACTCCAAAACAAACCTTGTACACTATAACAAGTAAAAACTAAATAGTTTGGTTTATAGTTTCCCACTTCAACAAACCAAAACCAGTCTTTGCATCATTGAGAACTGTTTTGCACTTGCAACTTTTTCATAGTATTTCTTAGATGATTTGGACTGCAGGTATGCATGTAGCAGGGAGTGGCTACCAATGTCAAACAGGAATATTAAACAAAAATAGTGCAACAAAAAGGATAGTTGTGCAAGAAAATATCAATTCACCTGTGTATTGCAATATTATGTTTTGTGAAAAATATATACAATATATATATGTTGTCTTTTTACAATTTTTATTTACTTAATTTGTAGTGTACTAAAGAATCCTGCAAACACTTTTATTTATTTTTTCACTGATATAGGCAAATGTTAATTCCTTTGCTCAGATTGCACAAAAAGTACATGTTGGATGTCACAGCGACTGTGATAAATGCAAATGCAGCTGTCGTTGATTGCATGAAAAATAAACTTTTATCAGATTTTATGCATATGGCGGGGTACTGCTTACAGTATCGCAATATATCGAATCGTAACCCCTGTACCATGATACGTATCGTATTGCCATATTCTTGCCAATATACAGCCCTAAAAACGTGCATATGCAACAACAGAATAGAGAAGTCAAACTTGTCGGTGCTTGGCATGGTTTAAGCTGGCATTTCAGCACAGTTAGGTATGGCTTAATTTAATTACCAGTAACTCACGCTGTAACAGTGTTCTTTTGTCCTCATTTCCTTGTACTGTTTCAGTTGTTTCCACAGTATTCAGTTGTTTCTCTGTCCCTCCTGCAGTTTCAAGTGTATCCGCCAGAGTCTGGAGGACAGCAACAGATGTCCCAAGTGTAACTATATTGTCGATAACGTGGATCAGCTTTACCCAAACTTTCTTGGTAGGTATTTTAGAGTCAGAAGGTTGAGCTTTGTTTGAGGTGTTTGTTTGAGTTTTTTCTGATGATCAGAAAACAGTTCTGAAATGGAGGAGCTGGCACGGGACACACATATTTCTTTATTTGTCAATTATCAATTCCAGCAAAGCAGTCATTGGCTGTGAAAATCATTGGTGTCAGGTTCCCTCAACAATGCTCATAAAATATATATTAATACAAGGGGAAATCACACAAGTAAAAGGAAAATGGTAATCTAAGGCATAAAATAGTGCGGTTAAAATATAAGGCTTAAATATAAACATAAGTAAATATAAAATAGTACAGACAGTATTTCAGATAGGAAAACTGAATGTAAACAGGGTGTAGTATGTTTATGCATGAACAGTTTGTAAAACAGTATATAAAGGTAAATAAAGATAAATGTATAAAAATAAATGTCAAGACATAGTTAGCAGCATATCCACTGTACTGCACAACATAATGATCTTAGAATTAAGTAATTTGATATTTTTTTGTTTGACATTTATGTAATGTTTGTTACAATATATTTTAATTAAGTTTAAAATTAATTGAAATTAAAATAAGGTTTAGCAAAAGTGTGAACAACTCTTGTCATGGGGGCTTAAATGTGTCAGTGAGTAATATTTGATCAAATATATATGTTATGCTGCCGTCAGGTAGAGTTTATGTTCTCACGTCCTGAACAGGCCAGACTCCAGTGCAGGGAATGCAATTAGCACCTGCCATCTGCCAAAAAGTGAATCCTAAATTTAAAATATTCTGGGATTATGGTTGCATGATACATTGAGTGGCTGGTAGAAATGTTCAGTGACCTGACAGAGTGGCAGGTGAGGAAAAAACTTAATTTCAGACCCAGTGAAAGTTCACTTAAAGTGCCATGAAAGTACACTGCTTTAACTTTACTGCAGGCCTATTCAAATGGTGTCCCGTAGGCCGAATCCGGCCCTTTAACAACCTCAAACCGGCCCTTTGATCATTTATAAATATGAAAAAATTATTTCAATTTTTTTTTTTTTTATTCCCGTTCATCACACTACTGACACTGTTAGGGACTGTTTAAAAGCAATATAAATGTGTTTTTATTTAAATAACCTGCCAACATAACACCAAGATTATGGATGTTTACATTGTTAGATTATTAGAGGATCATCAATTTATTAGTAAGATAATTAGCCCATTCATTAGTTATGTCTTGTTAAGCACAGAAATACTTATTTTGTGAAAAAGTTTGAACCCTGACTGTTTAAGATGAGGAAATGTAGGAGAGTCAAACTGAATAAATAAAGATGTTAAATGCGACATTGTGTTTATTAAAACAATAATCTGCTAGGATTAAAAAGGTGTTTTACTGTTTAAGTCACACTCTGGTCGTGTTTCTGTCATATACTTACGTAGCGTTTCCACCTTTCTCATTTACCCCTTCCCCCCACCACCTACTCCACCCCGTGTCTCAGTAAATGAACTGATCCTTAAACAGAAACAGAGGTCGGAGGAGAAGAGACTAAAATTGGATCATCCTGTAAGTACAACACATGCATACTGTTTTCTTTCTACCTGTGAATCCTGTTAAAACTCACACACTCTTATTTTCACTCTAGAAAAAAGTCTGTTACTTGTAACTGATGGGTGTCTCTGACCCACAGAATGGGTCTAGGTGGCAGGTGTTCCAGGACGTGTTGAGTCCTGACCAGGAGAACTTGGACCTGGCGAATGTCAATCTGATGCTGGAGCTCCTGGTCCAGAAGAAGAAGCAGCTGGAGGCGGTAAGTTATACATTTCATTGGTTCTTTGGTTGCCAAGTAACCATTTCTTGCGTTTTGCATCTGCAGTCTGGCTGCTTAGATTCATACAGGGCTGGACAGTGCTCCATGATAAATGGTGTAATGGTGATTATTTGAGTCGCAGATGACTCATAACCTGTTATTCCGTGTTAAAGGGATAGTTCTGATTTTTTTGGAGTGGGGTTGTATGAGGTACTTATTCTTAGTCAGTGTATTACCTACAGTAGATGACGGTCGGCACGCCCCCAGTTTGGAGAATCAGGCAGGAGTACCAGCACAGGAGCAAAACAATGTACTGCTGTGGACGGGGGCAGCCGCAAAACTTATTTTAGCCACCTAAAAACATCAATATCAGCTTAAGTGTACGCTATATTTAGAATATTTTCACCGCTTTACCTTGCCATCAGACAGCCCTTTCTGACACTGCAGAAACCCTGGAATCAGTGGTGCCTCACATCAGGAAGTTCCTGAGTTCTAATCTGTTTACATGCCCCCTGCAACTCTGCACAGGATCCATTTTGGACCATAACTATTTATTTATTTTGACAAAAAGAAATGAGAATATATTCAATAGCGTAAAAGACAAATAATCAAAAATGTTCGAGAGTCTCCACATTATGCTCAGGAAGGATGACAAAGGGATTTCATAGTAATCAGAGGTGCATCATTGCGGTTTTCTGAACATGACAGCAGGGACTGTACTAGCTTTTATACAGTCGGAGTAGTTGCTCAGAAACAGAAATGCTCCGTTTCCATCAGCCATCTAGTTTTCCATCAGTTTGTTTTGTAGTTAGGTTGTTTTGAGATGAGAAAACCCTGTTTGTAAAAGTTTAGAGCCTGGCATGTTGTTATCCTGCATTGCTTTGTGCACATTGGAGCACATAAAAAAAGTGCAACGATTTGAGCTGATAAAATGTGATTTGACTTTGGCGGCTTTTGACTGATGATTCGAATCCTCGACGTTTATGGAGGAGAGCTAGTCCGGTGTACGTGATCGTATTTGAGAGAGGACAGCATGAGGACGACTGACACATATATCTGCAAGGAGATGCTGTGTTTAAAGAGTCAAGAGTTGCTGAGTCATATGAACTCACTAATGCGTGACATGGTCCTCGTGGCAGAGAGGGTATGTGTGTTTCCTGGATTACTCTGACACTTGCTGAGTAAATGCAGTAAACCCTGGTGCTCATGGCTCTCTCAGATTAGCCTGGAACATCCCCTTTTTTCTGTGTGATATAAAAACAAGTTACAGGAAAAGAGAAGTAGGAGCCACAACCTATCCTGTTGACTTATGTCCTGTCACATCAGCACTCTCTTAAAGTGACAGCAGGCATAGAGTTTTAAAATCCTAAACAGTTTGGAAACTGAGTTGCCTCACATGTGAGGAGAAATTTTCACCGAGTATCTGCTTTTGAATTGAACTCACTACAAGATTGGCAAAGAACAGCGCATTGTTCACATTAAGACTGCCTTCCAGAGGGAGCTACACGCACCACTTTTAGCTTTCTCTCTGTCCAACACATGCTTATCTTTACAGTGGAAACCACTTACTGACAACATATGGAAAACAAATTAAAGCTACAGTAACTACAGATGTTTGTTTGGCATTGTAAATTGCACGTGTAGTGTAGATGGCTGGAAATACTGGCCTTTGTTACTCATGTATTTACAATCATAACTGATGTAAACAAACCTTAAAGTGCATCAGAAAACTTACAAAACAGCTTGTTTAAGTTGTCTGGTTTTAGTCAACTTGTCAATCACTTTGTGAGTGATATCATAACAGGTTCATATCCCGTGTCTTGAATTTTGTTGGTGAGGTTTTTATCAAGGATTGAGCCTTTCAAGCAAACCCTGATGGAACTATCTGCAGTGGATGTACCGTCTTCGGTGTTTTTATTAGTTTAGGCTGCATAAAGAAATGGTCAAATAACAGCATCAGTCCAAAATATGACTTGACTTCCTGCTCTCGGTTCATTTTGTTATGCTAGACATTCGAAGCACGACAAACTTCTAGCCACAGTTGTCAAAAAAGTGTCCTCCAACACCCATAAACCCTCGGGTCTGGGACTGTTTCCTGTAGTTGAATTGAATAATAATAATACTTGCTCCTAATAATCTGTGCCTCATTTTGATCGGTCTTTTCTGCACAGCAGCGCTTTACTTTGCAATGCTTTTGTTTGAGTGGAAGTACCAGGGATGGAAAGAGTACTAGAACATTTTTTTAAAAAGAAAAGTAAAAAGTTGGTCAGTTAAAATGCACTCTGAGTAAACGTTACTACTGCGTTATAAAGATATTAGAATGAACATGTAGAGGGACCAGAGCTTTAGTGTTCAACGTGTTTTTCCCACTGGCAACTAAAATGTTTTTACATGATCTTATTTTCTCTTCAGAGGATATACTGCACAAAGTTATTCTGCAGCTTCACTTGTAGTTCTGTGAGATTATGCATGATGTTCGTCTCTCCACTAGGAATCCCAAGCAGCTCAGAGACAGATCCTCATGGAGTTCCTTAAAGAAGCCAGGAGAAACAAGAGAGAGGTACTGTTGATTTTTATATACATATTATAATAATGGTACTGGTGTGTGGCAGGCATATTTATGTGTTTCTGGCTCTGTCAACAGCAACTGGAGCAACTACAGAAAGAGCTCAACTTTCTTGAAGAGGACATAAAGCGTGTCGAGGTAAAGTAGCAGAAACTGTGTTGCCAAACTCTCATCCACAGCATGTTCTTATTGGAAAGATAGAGGAGCATGACATGGCAAAAACTGGAGCCACTCATCATCACAGCTTTGAAATAAAAAAACATGTTATTTCTGTATAATTTTCCAGGAAATGAGCGGGCTGTACTGTCCAATGATGGAGGCAGAGTGTACGGTGCCTAATGTTGAGGCTCCCTCACCAGCACCCAGGTACGGCTGACCTCTGTGTTCTAACAAGTTATATCTACAGTACAACCAACCACATTCAGCTTCTTTGATAGAAACTCATTCTCAACACAGATGATCCTTACTGATGAAAATGTTTTCCCTCTATAATACCTACTATATCTTTTATAATAGGACCAGATCTGGGTAGAATAGGATCAGATCTGGGTAGAATAGGACCGGATCTGGGTAGAATAGGACTATATCTGGGTGGAATAGGACCGAATTTGGGTGGAATAGGACCGAATTTGGGTAGAATAGGACGGGCTCTGGGTAGAATAGGACGGGCTCTGGGTAGAATAGGACCGGATTTGGGTAGAATAGGACCAGATCTGGAAAGAATAGGACCGTATCTGGGTAGAATAGGACCGGATTTGGGTAGAATAGGACCGGATCTGGGTAGAATAAGCTAATATGAAAGTGCATCATGCATATACTGTAGTCAAGATGTTCAGGGCTCCTGTATTAACATATAGTGTGCCTTACATGTCTGTATATTTTTGTTTATTTGTTGAGTAGCTGCAGTAGTATTATTGAGCCACCAGACTTCAACCAGCCTCCAGGATTTGGTGGAACAACCCAGGTACGTCAGAGCAACACACATGCTGTTTGGCTGATTGATTTTTTAAATCATTTCCATCCCTCTTTGACAGTCACGTCTATTATTTTCATTTTTTAGAATTTATTTGCGTATCTCTTATTTGCAAGTTTTATAGTTTGGATGCAGGCCATTGGTTTTGCCTCCAGAGAAATATGAGAAAAAGTTCCATAGCTATTTAAAAAAAATGTACACTGGCTCTCAAAAGTTTATTACATATTATGTAGTGGTCAGAATGAGCTTTAACAGAATAAATGAGTTTAGCACTGACACTCGACTGTACTCTTAAACACTTTGAATTGTTTTTCCAGGGCAAAAGACAGACCTGGTACAACAGCACGCTGGCGTCAAGGAGGAAGAGGCTCACGGCTCATTTCGAGGATCTGGAGCAGTGCTACTTCTCAAACAAAATGTCACGCATCACAGGTACGAATCCCGCAATGAATGGTTGCATCATTCTCTCACAGCACAACAGCAATCTGTCTAGAAACATCTGAAGGCAGAGTATCTGATTCTGTTCAAACTGGACCACATTTGTATGTAGGAAGGACACGAGTAAGGCTTCAGTTCTTAGAACTGGTTGTTCACTCAGAGCAGATGAGTGTCTGCCTCACTCCAGTGTTATTGCTGAAGTTACTGTTTCTTAAAATGAAGACCACATTTACCACAATCTTGACCGCTTGCTGTCACAGTGTGGGTGTTTCTGATGAGAAGCCTCGGCTCTTGGAGCATTGGAAGAATGAATGACACAAAGCATAAACCCAACATGGTGGCACACAGTACAAAGTGTTCTTTGTTTTTGGTTATTATATTAATGTGATAAGAATTTATTGCAGTTAAAATGTGACATTAAGCTCTTTCGACATTCAGTATGGTTATATTTTCCCTCCTTTTTTTCCATAACATACAGTATGTATAGTTCATGTCCCCATTGCTCCTTGTAAACAATATTTTAAAGGGAAAATGGTATGTATGAGGTAAAAATACATATTTCTACCTCATACCTGTAGTGCGATTTATTAATCTAGATTGTTTTGGTGCGAGTAGCCGAGTGTTGGAGATGTCGGCCGTAGAGATGTGTGCCTTCTCTCCAGTATAATGGAACTGTCCCTTTAATAGCATGTGTCTATTGTGTCCAGATGAAGGCAGGAACCTGAACCAGCTGGATGATTTCATGGAGTGTCTGTCTAAGTTTACCCGCTACAACTCTGTGCGACCGCTCGCCACCCTCTCGTACGCCAGTGACCTCTATAACGGCTCCAGTATTGTCTCCAGGTACGACAAGGAATATATTGAACTTTTATATTTGTCTTATAAAACTTTATAGAATTGATCTTTTAGGGCTTTAAGGTGTGTGATTATTAACATTTTGTATAGAATTGGCTGGCTTTATTATGTTTTTTTTTTTTTTCCATTGTCGCAAGTTTTCTAACAGTATACTCTTTATCAGCCCACTCACTCACTATCGATGACTGTATTCTCACCTGTGTTTCAGTATTGAGTTTGACCGCGACTGTGACTACTTTGCCATCGCTGGTGTGACCAAGAAGATCAAGGTGTTTGAGTACGGCACGGTGATCCAGGACGCAGTGGACATCCACTACCCTGTTAATGAAATGACCTGCAATTCCAAAATCAGGTAGGGCAACATAATGTGCAGGTATCCTTCAAATCCTACAACGCAGTGTTTAGAGTGGTTCTGATCTCGACCCCGACCTTGTTTGTCGTAGCTGTATCAGCTGGAGCAGCTATCACAAGAACCTTCTGGCCAGCAGTGACTACGAGGGTACTGTCATCCTGTGGGATGGATTCACCGGCCAGAGGTCCAAAGTCTACCAGGTACGATACTCAGTAGGCTTGGGTGGTTTTCATACCTTCATACCTTCCTATATACGGTATATGCCGGTATTTGTGTAAAGAAAACAAAACATAAAAGCTGAGCTGCTACTGATTGAAGTCATTGTAGCATGTATGGCATTGTTTTTCCTACAATGCTGTGTGTCTAATATGCAATTAGCCTACTTAGACAAGTCTTGCTGGATTTAAATACTTATGGCCGATAGAATAATGAATAGATAGGAAATAAGCGCCCTTCTTCCATAGATTCTCGCTTAAATATTGATTAGTTACTTTTCTAAATATTTGTCAGTTACTTTTCAAAATCCACATGAACCACTCTTCACATGGGCATAAATTAGATCCAACGCACAGCACTTATTTAATAAGAAAAGACGTCACTTTTAAAGTTGGTTCGCCTCTTACTCCCGTTACTTCTTTCTTCCAAAACTGTGGTGAAGAACACCAGGAACAAATGCCAGGAGTTGAGTTTTCATTAAAACAAAATTATGACTGGTGTGTTAACCGCATGCCAAATTAATAAGCGTACACAAAGCCAAATTGCCTCCTAAGTTACCATATGACCGGTTGCTGACAAGCAATGTAGCATTTAAAAGGCAATTTTTTTTAAACTGAGTCCGGCACAGTGCTTCATTCCACATAAAACATCACCGGGGCTACTTTACATCACTTCCAGCAAACTTCACGGAGAACAATGAGGGCAAAACAACATCAGTGATCTGTTTTAACCGAATATTCTCTGGTCTAGCTCAGCTAAAAACACAAATCCATCTGCACATTAGCGTGCTCATTCTCATTCGGACTCTCATTCACTACCGAGCCTGTTTGTAACTGGTACCGACAACGTTATCTTCACTTCACCTGTCTCTCCTCTGCTCCGCTCTGTGTGTGTGTGGTGAGGCTAAGCCCCGCACTTTGTGAGCAGAGGATGTTAATGATTGTGTGAAATGTTAGCACCGCCGCTGCAGAATAAAAACAGGTGGAAACACTGCAACTTTTTAAGGCTTATTCTGCTTTCTTTTCAGGAACATGAAAAAAGGTGTTGGAGTGTTGACTTCAATCTGATGGACCCCAAGCTGTTAGCCTCCGGTTCTGATGATGCTAAAGGTAACTGAGGAATGCTTTGTCTGACAGGTTTTCAGTCATGAATCATCTTCTGTCTTCCCAGCTCGTGGAGAAATGTTCACGTCTGTTTGTTTGTTTTTTTGTTTCAGTGAAGTTATGGTCAACCAATCTTGACAACTCCGTGGCCAGCATCGAGGCCAAGGCCAATGTCTGCTGCGTGAAATTCAGCCCAACCTCCAGGTATCATCTGGCCTTTGGCTGTGCAGGTAAGATCATCAGGATTGGTTTTAGGTTGTGAGTGCCAGATTTCTCTTGTCTTTCTCATGCAAAGTTACTGTCGGTAGAGGACAAAATCATTGATGCAAACATGTAATTATTGTAATAATTTCTGTGCAACTGTCTAGCCTACATATCACTAACATGTTTTGTATGAATATGCTTTAAAGGTGCAACGTGTAATACGTCAACACTGTAACCAATTCACATTCTGTTGCTAATGTTAGGTCATTTTTTGAAGCTTTAAACTAAAATTCTGGCCAGATCTTACATATTGAACCCGTTAAAGTCCCATAGCATACATATATATGTATGTAAATAGGTTTACAAGGTCAGGACTTCCAATCAGTTCAGTTTATTTCAGATGTTAACAGTCCATGTCGGGGGAAGAGAATACGTCTCTCTTCAAAAATCACTGGCAAAGAAACTTGTTTTCCCGTCATTGCGATGTATTATTATTGTTGTTGACCTCTGACGGGGTGCACCCACCTCACGCCACTGCAGTTTGTCCTTGTACAACTACTATTTCTTTTGTGGTTTCACGGACTCTGGTGGTGCAGACAAAACTTCTGAAAACTTCATTTGTTACTCTCCCAAGGGAGAAATAAGAATTTGAAATATTCTCTCGTACACAGAAGCAATCCTTCACGTAACTCAACATTGGATGAACAGAGCAGCACAGAAACTCTGTGTTATCCTGCGGTGAATTATCCCTGGCTTATTTACCCCATTCCCCCGTGTCTCTGAGGTCCAAGTCCACTGAGCCTGAGGAAAATGAAACCCCCTCCTTGACCTTGAAGTTGTTGGTTTACAGTCCGTAGTAAAGCTAGGACACTGGAATAAAAGCCAGCAGGCACAGTGTAGCGTTTATTCAACGAAGGCATTGCACCATCATTTGACCATGGCTGCCTGCCTTGGTGGTTACTGGATATGACTGACACTGAGAGTTAGCTGAGCAGCCTCTTCTCTCTCATACCCTCCCATCTGAATGCATACCTTTTTATTTTGTTTTTGCTCGCAGACCACTGTGTCCACTACTATGATCTGCGCAACACAAAGCAGCCAATCATGGTATTCAAAGGCCACAGGAAGGCTGTGTCTTACGCCAAGTTTGTCAACGGAGAGGAAATTGTTTCTGCGTAAGTCCTTATTTTTAGCAGTACTGTGCTGAAATTATATTTTTGTATATACAAAAGAGTTATTACAAGAAATCCAGAGTTTCATGAATAAACATTTTTTACACCATCTACTATGTACAGTATGCTGATAATGTATACCAGCTGGTTTACATTGCAGTGAATTGCAAAATGCAAAAGCTGACACATTTATGGATCATTTTGTTGTTTTCTTTACTCATTTCACACAAAAAAAACATGCTAATGTATGTTCTACCACAGATTCGTGAATGGCAGTTTTTGGCACGTCATGTCACCAAATAACAGTTCTTGACTCGTTATGTATTTACACCCTTTAATTAACAGTTCAACAGACAGTCAGCTGAAGCTGTGGAACGTCAACAAACCTCACTGCCTGCGCTCCTTCAAGGGTCACATCAACGAGAAGAACTTTGTAGGCCTGGCTTCCAATGGAGACTATGTGGCCTGTGGTAAGCATCGCTCAGCCGTGCAGCGGCACCACCGCAAAAAAAAAACAAACACCACCACTCTAGGTCAAAATATGAAAGTGTTTTGTTACTGTGCCTCCGCGCCGGCGACAGCCGTGGCCGGAGGCATTATGTTTTCGGGTTGTCGTCGTCCATCCGTACCATTCTTGTGAACGTGATATCTCAGTAACGCCTGGAGGGAATTTCTTCAAATTTGGCACAAACGTCCACCTGGACTCAAAGGTCAAAGGTCAAGGTCACTGTGACCTCACATCCTCCCCATTCTTGTGATATATCAGGTACGCTTTGAGCGAATTTCTTAAAATTTGGCACAAACGTGAAGGATGAACTAATTAGAGTTTGGTTGTCAAAGGTCAAGATCACTGTGACTTCACAAAACACGTTTTTTGGCCATAATCTAATTACTTTTTTTGTGCTTGTGTGCTTGTACAGGCAGTGAAAACAACTCCCTGTACCTATACTACAAAGGACTTTCCAAGACACTGTTAACATTCAAGTTCGACACAGTGAAGAGTGTCCTGGACAAAGACAAGAAAGAAGACGACACCAACGAGTTTGTCAGTGCTGTCTGCTGGAGAGCCCTGCCTGATGGAGTGAGTTCACCTCATTATTACACTGTTATTGTTGTTCAGTTTACAGTACATATGCTGTTAATTTTACAAATGCTGTACTTGTGAAGGAAGATTATACCGACTGGTTCATTACTGCTGGCTGCTCTTCCTGAACAGATCATGTTAATGCACACCATCTCTTGTAAACTTGAAAACATGTTTAAGCTATGAAAGAGAGATTATATGCTTTCCTGTCACATTTTGTTAATGTTGTTAAAGGGCGGGTTCATTATTTTTTAGGTTTTTATATCATTCTGTAGCTTCCCAGTGGTGTTCCTTATGCATTCAGTATATAAACATCCTTATAGTCCGTGTATTACATACAGTAACTTAGATGTTGGTCGGCATGCTCCCAGTTTGGGACAGCAGACAAGAGTACCAGCACTGAAGCGAAGTAGATCCAAAAGTCACACAAACAAACTAACCAATCGATGCAGCGATAGACCAGCAACTCCCGTGTTCTGCGAGGTAAAATGAGTGGATATGACTGTTTTTGTGAATGGAGTCTGGTGGCTTTAAAGACAGCGATATAACCTCTTCAGTTCCCGGTGGGAAAGAGCTGTCTGACGGCGAGGTAAAGCGGTGAAAATATTCTAAATATAGCGTACACTTAAACTGATGTTTTATTGCTTTAGGTGGCTAAAATACATTTTTATGTTGCCCGTCCACAGCCGCTTTACCTCGCCGACAGACGGCCCTTTCCGACGGGGAACTGAAGCCGTCATATCGCATCTCTTCAAAGCCACCAGACTCCATTCACAAAAATAATAATTTTACCTCACAGAACATAGGAGTATACATACAACCCCACTTCAAAAAATCTGAACTAACCCTTTCAGTTATTTCCAAACTTAGCACAGCTAACTTTGACTCCGCTAGTGCTAGCATTCACATCATTCATAACTGGTAATAGTTACATTATTGATTAGCTTACTTTGGTAACCTACGTCACTGCTTTTTGCTAACAGTGTGGGCGTTTCCATTTGAAAAAAATGGATCGGAACGCAGACGGATCCACCCTTTAATTCCTATTGTCCTTTAAAGTGATGAAATGTCAACGTGTAACTAAAAGTTGTGTTTGATTAATGGTGCTTTGTTTTTCAGGAATCAAATGTACTGATTGCTGCAAACAGTCAAGGAACAATTAAGGTTTGTGTTTTGAAAGTTATACATAAAACATGCTACAGTAATAATTAAAGGCCTCCTGCATCAGGTGCCAGACTGTTGTCAAGGTATCATGCCTAGTTAGAGCTCAATCACTCAGTCAGTTGACAGAAAACTAGCAACTATTTTGATAAGAGAATGTTTTGACCTTCTTTTTTTTTACTTTTGTCATCATGTTTTAAAGGCACATCCGTAATCCGAACGTAATGCCTTTGACATTAGTCAGTCGACAAAATACATAGACAATAGTCCATTATGTAAACTGTAGTTTCTGGATGCTTCGAGTACACAAAAAGCCATTCAGCTTTGTTGTACAGGCTGGCAGCAGAAGTCCCAGTGACAGAAATTTCAACACCTCACTACATCAAATCAACATTATCTGCATGGCTAGATACCGCAGGGGACTTAAATTTCCTGCCATGTGGCACTTTTACTGTTAACTCTCAAAGCAATGACTGCGCTCATCTTACTGTTTTAAGTCTGTTTCCAGTGACGTCGAGCTACAGATAACATAACAGGTCTATCTTTTTCTCTCCACACAGGTTCTCGAGCTCGTCTGAAGGCCCACCACATCTTCAGCGTGCGATAGAACTACCATCAGCCTCTCTGATGTTTGGTAGAGGATCAGTCTGACGCAGGGAGCGCCCAGGCTGCCTGCTGAACTGGGATACCCGACAACAGCAGGAGAGCTGAAATAAACTGACTAAACTGTCTTATTTTAATGAGCTGCAGCAGAAAGACTTTGGACCTCAGTATAGCAGGAGAAGATGAGGAGAAGATGTGCTGTCATCCTTAACAGCAAAAGAAGCGAGGACCTAGCTCGGGGCGCACAATGGAACAAGAGACTTCAGAAAGCATTTTTTTTTGTTTCTTTTCAGTAAAGTTATATCGGCTACAATAGAAACGCCTCTTTATGATTTTAGGTCAAATCAAAACTTGTACCTTTTTTTAATTAAGCTGTTGCTCTCGAGGGTACATCCAGCCAAACGCTACTAGTGTGATGCATTTTCCCTTTTAAAGGCCAAAGCACAAGACTAAATGACAAAAATTATGTCTTCACATAAAGCTTTTAACCCCCCCACCCCTCACCCCACCACCCCCTTCCTTATTGTTTGTCAACCACCTGTTTTTTTTTCCCCTTTACGTGTCGTCTTTTTTGTGTTTTTCAGATCGGGAGAAACCAGTTTTAATAAATATGAATGAATTTCATTCTGTAAAGCGTATCGTCAGTTCCTTTTGTGGCTAAAGAGTGTAGAATGTGAGGTGATGTACGGAAGTCAAGGACGACCAAGAAATTATGGACATGTTGAGAAACTGATGTTTCTGCTACTATCATTTGTGATCACGGCGACTCATGTAGCTTAATTAAGGCATTGATCTGCGATGCTCCGTCAAACTGGATTATTTTCACACACGTGAGCCAATTTGTTGCTTGCTGAAAAATGAGAACCTCACACAATCACATTTAGTTCTTTTTAAAGTAGCAATGGAATTACTCTTCACATACTGTATAGGTTAAAACATCTGCATTTTTAACTTCACGCAAACTGCTGTGGAGGGGTCATCCATGTTGACGACATTGACGTGGAGAGGATTTGGTAGGCTAAACGCCAATATACCTATTTTATGATAACTGAGTGAGAGAGGTGTTTTTGTATTTGTATAACTGAATAAATTATTTCGAAACAATTTTGTCGCCTTCGGTCATATTTTTATTAGATATTTTTGCTGTTTCAAGCATTCTCTTGACTGTGTTCGCATGACTGTTTAGTGTTGGTAATGGGTCTCATATGGCGTGTCTGAACCTTGTGTGAAATGGTAATCCGTTAAATCTTCAGTCTCCTACAACACATATTAGCTGAAATGCCAAAGAGCTATTAAATGTCATGTTTACCCCGGAGCTGGTATACTTCATGTGTGAAACCGATTACTGCAAGATGCTTTCGGTTTTGGCTCTTTTTACTCAGGAAATTTCACGCTGTCTTCTGTAATATCGTGATAAACAATGATGAAAACAAAGGATTAGTGGTTTCAGCAGCGCAGCAGGGAGACTCAACTTTATGAAAAATTTAAATCCCACGGACAAAGTTTCACAGAGGAACATTGAACAGAATTTTTTTTTTTTTTTTTAAATAGAGGAAATGCTGCCAAAATTTTTAAAATGAACCACAGTTAGTCTCTGATTTCTAAGGAGTTGTGACATGTTACGTTTGTTAGCTGGCTTGTGTTTGTCTGTGGATGCGTTTACAATAATTTCACAATAAGCGTTTTGTTCTTTAGTAAAGGCTTCAATATTGTTAGGTACCAATGATTAATATTTTCCTTATACTGTATGTATAATGTCAATTTTGTTATTTCTATGAAAGTACTTTTTCTCAACTCACTCACAATAGATTGAGTCATGATGATGTGTTAATCATGAAGAGCATGTCCGTCTGCAATTGAGTCATGTAAATATTCTATGGTAAAATTATAAAGAAACATGTTTTTACAGTGTACTACCATTCAAAATGTTGGAATTGTCTGCCACAAATGGCTGAGAAGACTTTCTTTTTGAATGGTCTTTCATGCATTTGGGTTGTAGAAAGTCCTCTTTACCTATGTTGTTTGGTATTAAGGGTTTGTTTTGTACATGCAAAACAAAACGCTGAAAGGGCAGACAGAGAGAAAGATCCCTCTGAGCAACTGTTGAGTAAGAATAGAAGGAATCACCAGTCGTTGGAAGCTAATGTGTGCAGATTTAAATAGGAACAGGTTTCAGTGTCAAGGTCACAATAATGCATCCATTAACAAGTTGGAGGGGTCCAAACAATTCCAGGGGAGGCTCAGTGAATGGAAGTGAAAAAATATGACATTAGTTATCAAAAGACGATCACATGGAACAGCCTAAATGTGTGTGATTTGGTTAAAGAGAGAGACAGTCTAAAGAGAGTCTAAACCTCTTTAAACTGAGTAGACTGATGTTACTCAAGTCATTTGGTCCAAGTCTCAAGCAAGTCCAAAATTGTTTTTTTCTTGTGCAAGTCAAGTCGTTAACTGTTGTCTCAAAATAAACTGTAAAAAATCAAGTCATAGCATAAATGCATACTGTGCATTGTTGTGTCATTATTTTTTTACAAACAGTAAATAAACCATAGATGAGAAGTTTAACCCAAAGCTGTTACCGGGTTTATTCAGCATTAGATGCCCTAATGAAAGCCACATTCTGTCCCCATTTGGGATGTGCAGGAGACTGTAAAAGAAAGTTGTGTTGAAGTCGTGGCTTATCTACCAAAAACTGAAAAAAGCTGTATTTATTGACAGATTTTTTTCTAGATATTGACAAATGAATCCTCTGTTATCATAAGGAGCTGAGTGCTCTGGGTTGATTTTATTAGGCGTTAATGGATTAATGGTGGTCGGTAAGGTGTTATCAGTAAAATATGACTCTCCAATAACATCTAGTGGCAGCTGTAGGAAACTGACAGATGGCACATTTTAATAGCTTGAAAATGAACACCTTTTTAATCACTGATAACCACAACAAAATGGCATCTTGGTATGTGTGTTGATGCAGCCACATGCTACTTAAACTGAGACAGCACCATTTTAATTTAAGATAAGATAAGATAAGATAAGATATTCCTTTATTAGTCCTGCAGTGGGGAAATTTGCAGTGTACAGCAGCAAAGGGGATAGTGCAAAAAAACAAGATGCATCAGCTAACACAGTAAAAAAAAGAGCTAAACAAAGTGTAAGAAAATATAAACCATTTAAATAGAAGGAAGTATAAAAATAGGAGCAGTATGTACAGTATTGACAATAAACAGACTATTAACAAAATTGCACAAGTGGAAAATGATATTGCACAGTGAGAATGAAATGAAATTCCACCTGAAAATATCAGGTTATCGTCAGTTTTTGGTGTGTACGTGTAAGTGGTCTACTGGGAGCAGTCAAAGTCAAAATAATGTTATACCAAGTGACATTTTGACTTAATTTAAAATTAGATGTATCTCTTAATTTAATGATAATTACGAATTTATCAAGTCAAAATCATGACTTTTAAGTTAAGTTTAAGTTAAGTCTTTATTTATGTATTTTTACCTTCCTTATTTATCTGGCGGGAATGGTTTTCCATAGAGACAACTGTAGTGAGGGAGAGGAGGGAACAACAAAAAATGTATTTATTTTGTCTTATCTTTTATTTTATTTGTTTTCTTTGTTAGATATGTGAAGTACATGAAATGTCATGTCTCTCTTTGATAACTGTGGAAATTCTGACTAAACATTTCATTGTATAA
>CAKAKR010008082.1:698-11560 GCA_916700685.1 Adelosebastes latens | reverse complement strand
ATCACCATGAAACTTCCACAGTTCATTACTGACATTAAGACAATTATTTTTTGTATTACAAGTTTTCTGAAATGTTTAAAAATGCAAATGAGGCATTATCTAATACTGACTTTATGTGAATTTAGGAGAAATCTACAGAAACAAAGTAGTAAAATAAACCCCTAAATATGGAGGGCGGAACCTGCCAAAATAAAAAGATAAATCAATAAATGACTTGATAAATAAATAAATGTAGCAAAAATAATATTAAAAATAAATGTAGCCATTAATTAATTGATAAAATGTGACATAAATTGATATTTCTGTTTTAATTTGCCTCTATATTTATTTATCTTTTTAATAATTCCCTTATTTACTCTTTTATTTAATTTCCCTTTAATTATTTATATATTTAATTTGATTAATTATTGAATTAATATATTCATTTTTGCATTTATTTTTATTAATTATTTATATATCTATTTTTGCATCTATATTTTATTTGTTTTAAATTTATTTATTTATTTCTGCATGATTCCCCTTTGCATTTCACCCCTTATTTATTTCCCCAAACTATTTCTGTATTCTTTTCTTTTTACATTTCTTTATGCATTTCTGCCTCATTATGCAAATGAGGGTGCTTTCACTCAACATTTATTCATTCATTTATTAATTAAATAAGAAATATCAATTTATTGACATAAATTGATATTTCTGTTTTAATTTGCTTCTTTTGTATAAATTCCCTTCTTTATTTACTATTCTGTTTAATTTTCCCTTTAATTTTTTTTATTTATTTATTTTTATACAATTATCAATTTGTTTATTTATTTTTGCATTTTTTTTACTTAAGTATTTATTTTTTATTTATTTTTATTTTATTTCTACAGTATTTTTGTATTTATGCATTTATTTATTTATTTCTGCATGATTCCCCTTTGCATTTCCCGCCCTTATTTATTTCCCCTAACTAATTTATTTCTGACTTCTTTTCCTTATATATTTCTTTATGCATTTCTGCCTCATTATCTAAATGTAAGGGCTGTCACTCAACATTTATTTATTCATTTATTTTTTTATTTTGGCAAGTTCCATCCTCCATACATAAAAGTGTATTATGGTTGTTTTCTTTCCACCAGTCTGAAAGAAGACGTGTTATGGAAGTGTATGAAATGTTTTTACTTGTAGTGTTTCACCATCATAACTTCACTGTCTAATCACTAACAACATCTTCACCATCTTTCTCTAAAACCTGACTGATAATTCTCATTAAACTCTGATCTCTGCTGTCTCCAGCTCTACCAGATCTCTCTGCTGTCTCCAGCTCTACCAGATCTCTCTGCTGTCTCCAGCTCTACCAGATCTCTCTGCTGTCTCCAGCTCTACCAGATCTCTCTGCTGTCTCCTGCTCTACCAGATCTCTCTGCTGTCTCCAGCTCTACCAGATCTCTCTGCTGTCTCCAGCTCTACCAGAGGGTGGCAGTCCTGCTCAGGAAAAGAAAGAACGTCTCCCAACGACAACTTTCCATGACACCAAGGTAACAACGGGAAACTTTTTATAGAGGCGTTCACATGAGTCTGAGAGCGTCGAGCCTCTCTGGCTGCCACCGTTAATGGGAGGCAGATGGACCTGGCCCGCACGCTGCTCACTAATGAGGCAAATATGGAATCAGTGGAAGTTTCACACAAGCAGGCAGACGGGACGCTGATTGTATATTTTACTCTGTCGCTGTCAAACACCGAGCAGGAGATCATCGTCTGATTCTGCTCAGAGTAATGCAGCTCGACATTTAGAGAGAAAGAAAGTTAAATTATAACACTTTAAAATATTAGTCATCTACATTTACATCTCATGAAATATTCCAGCAGATTAAAAGGTGATAATCTGACTTTTGAGCATCACAACCAGCTACAAATGTTTTAATACGTGCATTTCCAACAACAAAAACATCATGCAAATGGTGCACCAAATGGTGCACGAATGACACGGCGATATGTGATGGTACGCGTCCACAGGATCCGTCATTTCCACGCTCTCCCATTTATCATCTATGTAAGCAGCCGTGCAATGCATTCTGGTAGTGCAGCGTTGCGTTTCAAGAGATGGACCGCCACGTCGCCTGCTCCTCATTTGCATAAAATTAAATCCTAGGCTACTTTATGCAAATCAGGGCGTATAACGTAACTCACCGCCTCCGTAAACTAACTGTTGTCGATGTAAATTAAAGACAGATTCAGCTGCATGGCTCATTTCTTGCATAAAATGTCTTCGGAAACACATTTCGGTGAACTATTTTCGTGATGTAATAGAAGAAAGTTTCCAAACGAGCCGCCGTGTTGGTTCCGGTTTGAAAGCTGGGAGCAGCAGCCCACGGAGGGGAAGCGTTCGTAGGTACCTAGCGGCAGCCCATCAAACGTCCAACGCTGGGAAGCAGTGCGACCCCTCGCGGCCCGAAAAAAGGCTCCTGTGGACAATTTACCACAACGCCGCATTTCCACCAGATCCGGTGACGGAGGACGTCTCAACGCTTTCCATTCATTTCCTATGGAAAGCAGGAGAAGCCCAGTGCATGGTGGGAGTGTTGCGGCGAGTTGGAGAGGGTCTGTATGAGCTCGTCCAGCGCGACGCGACTGGCTCACGAAAACTTGGACCAAGCTGTGAAACTATAATGAAACCAGATCCAGCCGTGACATCATCACCTATTTTTGATTGTTTAGACGGAATAACAGAAAGTTCACGAGCAAGCCGCCGTGTTGTTTCCTGTTTGAAAACCAGCGACCAATCAGGTGCATTCAACGATCGGGTATGTCACCTTTTGTGGGCCTGTTGAGTGGAGCAGCGTCCCCTAGTGTCCTTGCTGGACCTGCATGGTGGACGTGTAGCGTGAGTTATTTCTCATGCAATAATTAATAAACTAAAGCTCCGTAAAGCCGAACTAACCTGTAAGTTAACATTAACATTGAGCATCAGTCTGGCCGACAGTTACGTGTTTTCTGAGTGTTGGCTTCATGTTTGGAGGTAAATCAGTAACCTCAGCCCCCGCCCCGCCCCGAGTGGCTCTTTATTCTCAGTCTTTAACTCCAGCCGCCAACAGACACTCAGCAGGGCGGCTGTGATGTCATCTCTGAGGGACGGCCAGCAGATCGGCGGTCTGAACAGGACCTGGATCTGACCGCCACCCTCAGGATGTGATCGTTTGTTTTCTTTGGTCTCAGTTAGAAGAGGACCACATCTTTGGTCTCAGTTGATCTCAGTTAGAGGAGGAGACCAGTTAGAGGAGGACCTCATCTTTGGTCTCAGTTAGAGGTGGTCGTGGACCACAGCTCCTAAACCACAGTTCTACTTCATTCATTGGACAGAGTTCAGGTCATAAATCATCCTGACTAGTACAAGTTTCTGATGGTTTTATGGAGTCAGAACCAGTTTTTGTCGTGTCAGTTAAACTCAGGATGATCAGCCGGACCGTCTCTGGTGGAGCTCCAAGAAGAAACAGCTGGATGTTGTTCGGTCTACTGTGAGACCTGTAGGGCTTTTATTTTGAAGGATCTGAATGGCTGGATGAGTATAACACTTATTTCTGCCATTTAATGCTCCCTGGAGGGTCTGTGTTGGAGAACTGATTGAAGGGAACTTCTCAGTGACAGTTCAGGAGGTTTAATGTTAGTTGAAGGTGGTAAGAATACATTGCTATCAAGGTAACTTGATGATAGAGAAATAGCACTTCTGTTTCAGGATAAATGAACCGTTGTATGAGGATATGTTGAGTTTGTGGCAGGTTTTGTTCACTAATTTCTACATAACTTGTTCATAAAACTTTAAAACTAACTGCTATTGAAAGCTGCTTCTTCAGAGAGATAGAAAAAATAAAGACTATAAAATTCAGAACAAAAAGCTGCAGCGTTTTATGGACTAAACTGACTTTCAGTCACTGTGTCAAACTGAGTGAAGCTCCACTCGTCTGACGTCTGAGGAGACAAAACCAAACCAGTGAAGGTGTCTGAGGATAGTTTGAGGTTCTGGTTTGAGTACCGACTCTTCAGGTTCTGACTGTCGTCTCTACATGATGTAATACAGAATATAAAGCAACCTGATTGGCTGGAGATGTGTTTGAGTCGTGGTGATAATAAAAGACGATGAGTCAGGATTTATTGGGTGTTCTGGCAGCTCTCCACTGACTAAACTAAACAGACAGTTATCAGCATGTATTAACTGAGTGATTCAGTCTGGACGAATTATAAAAATAGATGTTTGAGTCAAAATGGGAACTTGGCCGACCTTTAAACGTATGACATCACTGGAACCGCAGCAAAGACTCTTATTCCTTTATACTATTTATGTCACAGTGATGTAAAGCACGCTACGGTTCATTCGGACTGAATGAAACATTTATGATTCTGGAGCGACCCCTTAAATATAAAACCAGTTTAATGTTTCCTGAGAACGTTTAACCAAAGAGCACGATGAATGTGACACGTGGACGCTGTCGATGTGACGTGTTCGTCCAGATCTCCTCCAAAGAAGAAGAGATTTAGGATTTAAGATGGAGAAGATGTAAAAATCAGGGAAGTGGTTCAACGCGGTTCATGAGAGTCACTGATGATTTATATAGTGAAGTTATTGTAAATGATTAGATTGCATTTAAAGGGACGCTGCAGGGGAGGATTTTTGTTTGCAGGCTGCGGCCGCAGGAGCACAAGAACAAAGATATTAGCTCGGTTTGTCACTGGTATGAAATCTTCACATCCCGTGTGTCAAAATCTCAGCTAGTTTGCACGAAAAGGCGTACGAATGCCACGATAATGCACAAGGCGTTTAGCGTGCAATAAGAACACGCGTGTCCTAACCTACTTACGGACGTTACAGTAGTTTATTTGCATGGTGTACAGATGACACGTCAAAAGGCTAAAATGCTCATAACACGCGGATACGTCTTCCTGTGAGACCGGGTTGCAAAATCTAGTTTTAAAAACATTAATTTTAGTTGGTATTGCTCTGACATTGACTGAATATTGCTGTGTACATTTGGGTTCAATGAAATTCCTGGAGACAATTTCTACATTAAAGCTAAACACACTTCCAATAAGACAACGAGTTGGCTTTTAGAGTTATAATTCAGATTTTTGTGAAATCAAACCCACATATTTCTTTAAATAAATACTTCTCTGGAACACACAGTAGTAGGAACAACCCAGTTGCCGGGAAAAATTACGGCATTGTACATTTCTGCTAACAACAGGATACGTTGAACGTCGACGTTTCTGAACCAAAAATGAGTTTCATAAATACGTTTCATATCAGGCTCGTATCACGCTTGCAGAACAGGTTTTAGGCAACAAAACTACCTGGTTAAGGTTAGAAAAAAGATCACGTAGCAATGTAACTAGCGTAAATAAATAACAACCACCCTGAGTCGACTATCTAACGTAACGGTACGTAAGCTTAAAGCTCCAGTGTTTAGGATCAGATGGGATCTAGCGGTGAGGTTGCAGACTGCAACCAACTGAAGCCTCTCCGGTGTGTGTTGGAGAGCTACGGTGGCTGACGCGAAAAAACGCGAATGTCCCTCTCTGGAGCCGGTAGTTGTAAGAGTAGAGTGTGTGTGTACGTGGGACGTGAGTGGTGAAGCAAGAGAGAGAGAGAGAGAGCAACGGCGACGGGAGCGAGTAACGTTATCGACTCCGACCCAAACAGGAAAAGTTAAGAGTTTGGTTTGTCCGTTCTGTAGAAACATGGAGGACTCCGTGTAGAGGACCTGCTCTCTATGTAGATATAAACGACTAATTTTTAACTACTTAAGCTGGATAATTTGATCAGATTCATCTTTTATAATTTCATCACATTTAATTTGTAAAATCTGAATCTGTAAAGTAACTCCAGCTGTCGTATAAATGTAGTAAAAAGTACAATATTTCTCTCTGAAATGTCGTGAATTCAAAGTATAAAGTAGCATAAAATTGAAATACTCAAAGTAAAAAAAATACCTCAAAACTGTACAAACTGTAGGCTACAATAAATGTATTTAGTTACTTAGATCTCATGCTTTTGATTTGAGGCCCAAACCTTCTCAATCTGTGCTTTAATCCTTCACATTAACACGTTTCACTTCAGAACAACAGAGTTTCTGTTGTTGTGTGAGGACACGTTGAAGTGATAACATCCTCTAAGGCTGCAATAAACCTCACACGGAAAGATCTCTGCGTTGGCCCGAGACCAAGCTCGATGTCATCGGTCTGGACCCCGCTGCTGCTGCTGCGACCCGGCAGGAAGTCCTCGTCTCATCACGACGAGTCATGGAAAGTCTGCTCTCTCTCTCTCTCTCTCTCTGCCAGTAAAGCATCTTACTCATAATAACAGTCTGGGGTTCATGATTCAAAGGAGACCCAACACTCGTTGTTTCCACTAGAACACCCCCCCCAGTCTGCTGGAAGAAGTACTCAGATACTATGTTAGAGTACTAATATCACAGTAGGAAAGTCAACTGATACTGATGCATTCATGATGTGTCTCAAACATTGTCCAGATTTAGTATTTTTAACGTATTAGCCTATAAGGTAATATCATTTGATTGTTTTCAGTTATTGAAATATTGATGCATTTTAGTGAATGAATATTTTTCGGTAATGAAACTTGATGTACGAAAAAAGCATGAAAATACCTACAATTGTGGGAAAATATAGACATAATAGTATTTATATAATACATACTCTCTGCTATCAGTTTATTAGGAACACCTAGCTAAAATGAGTGCAGCAGTCCTGTAATAAATGCTCCCTTCAGGGAGGTTCTAACGCTTTATAGAGGTGTTGATCAGTGATCATGTTGGTGGTTGTAGTTTGTGTTGCTGTTGAACTGTGTTGTATTATACAGAGAGGTGTTTCTGTTATTGATCCTACTCTTATTGATATAAATGGGTACTGTTGTATTAGACTGTATTAGTTTTTGGTGAGCAACTCTCATAGGAATGAACGAAGCCCCGCCTCCAACGCTGGATCCAGTTCTCTTTATACATCCTTGGTAGGTCTGTCCGTCGCTGTCTTGGCAGTGACGTCACAGCCTAACAGTGTGTTCCAATCCACGTACTTCCAGAAGTACACTTCAATGTAGTGCACTTTGTGCACTCTGTACTCACTTGAGTAGTGCGTATATTTCAACACGGTAGGGTCGTCTCAAATCGAATACTCTGCGGCGCACTGACCGGAAATGACGATCGCAACATTTGACCGCGACTCGCTACCCGCCAAAATATCTTCTGAAAAAAATGAAAGCAGAGTGGAAATTACGTTTCCAACGTCGTCGCCTACGATGTGTCCTCCTGTTGGCTGAAAATGCACCGGTATGTTTACGTATTGTATTGTTTTATTCTGTTATCTACGTGTGTTTGAATAGTGGTCGTGGCTCCGCCCCTTCCGCTACGTAGCCAAGATGGCGACAGTTGAGTGTGGAAAGTGTCCAGCGTTCCACACTCAACGATCTGACCGTTTTGAGTACAACATCCGGGTACTTTGAGTGCACTGCATTTTACCGTACTTCCCAGTGTGAACGCACTTATGCACTCAAAGTAGTAAGTGTAAGTACAGAATTATGCGGATTGGAACACACGGTTGGATTGTGGGTGAAGCTGACGCGGCCGGATGACGTCGAACTTTAAGCCTTATTATAATTTAAACGGGTGACTTATATAAAGATTCACCTCCCATACAGTTGTCATGAACGGGTAAATTAGCTCCAGAGATCAGGCTGTAAACATGTTTATTTCTGCTGTAAAGTTGGACTTTAACATTTGAACGTGGAGGTCTGTGGGGAGCGACTCGCTTTTGGAGCCTTAAGTGGCCGTTTGACTTGCTTAGAAGCATTTCCATTACATTCACACACATGTAGGCTCAATGTTGACCTCTTTGATGGAGGCATAGTAATTATATTAATAAAGTTACTGCAGACTGTAAATAAGGAAACATTTTACGCAGAAACAGTAACATTTTATGAGTTTATATGATGTTGAATGTAAAATCTGACTTTAATGTGTTTCTGGAACAAAGCCTCCCTGTGACTTTATTAAAGCCTCTCCCAGTATGGAACCAGTTTAGAGGAGAAGCTGCCGGGAAGCTGCCGGGAAGCTGGCGTCGCAGCGGTCTGAGGGCCGAGGCTGGTCTCCGTCTACTGTACATACGAGAAGAATGATGTAAGAAAGCAGAGTGGTGATTTATGAACGGAGCCATAAAATCCAGAGAGCAGACGAGAAGAGAGTCTATAAGAAATCATCAGAACTCAGAGACTCAGAGAAGGGTGGAGGTCAGAGGTCAGAGGTCAGACTGAGGGTTCCTGTTAGCGTCGGCCAGATGAATGATGACTGTCAGAGAGAGAGGCGACCGGCTATAAGTCCTCCTCCTCCTCCTCCTCTTCCCCCTTCTGCTCCTCTTCCTCCTAGTAAATAAATAAATACAATAAAAAAAAAGTAAATAAATAAATGTAAATACATAAATCAAATAAAAAATAAAGTGAATAAATTAATAAAAATTAAGTAAATAAATTAAATCAAAATAAAATAAATAAATACAAAGTAAATAAACAAATAAAACAAAGTAAATGAATTAATGAATAAATATAGAGTAAATAAATAAATACAAATAAAGTAAATAAATAAATAAAATGAAAATAAAGTAAATAAATAAATAGAATAAAAAAAGTAAATAAATAAATGTAAATACACAAATCAAATAAAAAATAAAGTGAATATATTAATAGAAATTAAGTAAATAAATTAAATCAAAATAAAATAAATAAATACAAAGTAAATAAACAAATAAAACAAAGTAAATTAATGAATGAATAAATAGAGTAAATAAATAAATAAAATGAAAATAAAGTAAATAAATAAATACGCATATACTGTACATATATATTCTTGCATACCTACATACATATGAAATAATGAAACAAAAAAATAAATAAAAATAAAATAAAAATGTTATGATAATTAAAAAAAAGAAACATGAACACATTTATTGTTAGCAATGTTTCTTTTTGTGCTTTTATTTTGATACTATTTACGACTTTATTGAAAATAAAACCAAAACAAAACATACAAAAACAACATATTTTTTGTAGTATTAAACTTTGAGAACTGTAAAGTTATCCTGCATCAAACTATTTATTTAGTTTATTGAGATGATTAAAATTTAGAACAATGAAACATGAGAGCGAGAGGGCTATGACTACTGGCAGAGCACGGTGACGCTGATGAGAAGATTAGAAGCAATCCAAACTTAATTTCTATGTTTATGTTTCTAGTAAGAAATAAATCAATACGGTCCAAACAGAACAAAGATCCTGATCGATTAGACAGGACTAAAGTGTTAACATGAATATTATCTCTGAATATTAATGAATTATTATAGTTGTATTCTGTCAGACATGACTCGTCATATGAACCTGGCTGACATGACTCAGCGTTACAGTAAATCATATCAGCGTCTTAATCAACTCAGACTTTCTGCTGGACGGAGTTCACACACATGTTCACTGTTAAGACACATTTAATGATTCACACGTGTTCGCAGTTTACAAATTTACAATTTTACAGTCCAGTGAAGGAGAAAGAAAAGCTTCAGATTTAACCCCGAATGGTCCCGCAGGCAGCAGACGGCTGATATGACATATCTATAGTTATATAGTCTATGTGTTCATGGCTTCATGGCTTCATATGTTCATGTGTTCATGTGTTCATATGTTCATGTCTTCATGTGTTCATGTCTTCATGTCTTCATATCTTCATGTCTTCATATGTTCATGCCTTCATGTCTTCATATCTTCATGTCTTCATGTGTTCATGTCTTCATATCTTCATGTCTTCATGTCTTCATGTGTTCATGTCTTCATATGTTCATGTGTTCATATGTCCATGTCTTCATATCTTCATATGTCCATGTCTTCATGTCTTCATGTGTTCATGTTTTCATGTCTTCACATGTCCATGTCTTCATATCTTCATGTCTTCATGTGTTCATGTCTTCATATGTCCATGTGTTCATGTCTTCATGTCTCCATGTGTTCATGTGTTCATATCTTCATGTCTTCATATCTTCATGTCTTCATGTGTTCATGTCTTCATGTGTTCATGTCTTCATGTGTTCATATCTTCACGTCTTCATGTGTTCATGTGTTCATGTCTTCGTGTCTTTATATGTCCATGTGTTCATGTGTTCATATCTTCATGTCTTCATGTGTTCATATCTTCATGTCTTCATATCTTCATGTGTTCATGTCTTCATGTCTTCATGTCTCCATGTGTTCATGTCTTCATGTCTTTATATGTCCATGTGTTCATGTGTTCATATCTTCATGTCTTCATGTGTTCATATCTTCATGTCTTCATGTCTTCATGTGTTCATGTCTTCATGTCTTCATGTCTCCATGTGTTCATATCTTCATGTCTTCATGTCTTCATGTGTTCATGTCTTCATGTCTTCATGTCTCCATGTGTTCATGTCTTCATGTCTCCATGTGTTCATGTCTTCATATCTTCATATCTTCATGTCTTCATATGTCCATGTCTTCATATGTTCATGTCTTCATATGTCCATGTCTTCATATGTCCATGTCTTCATATGTTCATGTCTTCATGTGTTCATGTCTCCATATGTCCATGTCTTCATATCTTCATGTCTTCATGTCTTCATGTCTTCATGTCTCCATATGTCCATGTCTTCATATCTTCATGTCTTCATGTCTTCATGTCTTCATATCTTCATTTCTTCTTCGAAGGTGATGCTGAGGAACGTTGTGACTGTATTTCTGCTGTTTGAGGGATCAGTTGTGTTTATCAGATATTTGCAGGAACAACAACCCGAGGAGGGGGGGGGGGGGGCTTCTAGAGTATTTATGA
>CAKAKR010008058.1:1994-38636 GCA_916700685.1 Adelosebastes latens | reverse complement strand
GCTACAGATGACGGCTCTTTTCCGGTCCTTTTTCAGAGCTCATCAGTCATGGATCGCTGTCGGGGGGTAAAGACCATTTCAACCAATATAATAAATAGTGTATACTGGATAACATCGTCAACCCTGTCTTTAACTTTGACAGCCCTTTTTTAAACATTATGAAAGACTTGGATATTTGGAAATTTCACAACGCCGACTTTTTCAAGAAGGTGGTTGAAGGAATGAAAGAGGGAGGCTGTGTTTGCACGGTCGAACAAGTCCACCATCGGTTACGTTAAACGGAGTATGCACGTCTGCACGTAAACGGGAATATTAGTAGAATATTCCTTTTCATTAACCATTTCATATAAACATCTTTGTAGGAATATTGTCTTTTTCGGAATAAGGGCAAAAACCAGAATATTTTGTGCACAAGGAGGATTATCACAGCTCTAATAAAGCTCTTCGTTCTCGTATCATGGCCCCTAAGGAACATGTTTATCGTCAAACGTACACACACATATGTAACATGTAATATACAGTATAATCGCTGCAGGTGTTTGCTGTGGTGCCACTGGGCTGTGACAGAGATGTTTTCTGGGAGAGAAGCAAGGCGCCCTTGGGTGACCTTTTGGGCTGCATTATCTCTGTGTGTGTCTCCTCCCCTGTATGTCCTGTCCTGATCCTATCTATCAGCTCTGCTCTGCATGCTGCCCACGCTGCACCACTTGTTTGCTCCACCGCCATCGCTTTTTTTTTCTTTCTCACCTCTCTCTCTCTCCTTTTTAGAGGAGAAAGAAATGCAGCAGGGCTCACGCAGAGGTAAACTGTGCGGCTGTGGCTGTCAGCTCGTGGCTGTGAGAGAATGATTAAAGAGCCCGCCATAAACATGACTGCGTGATGATGAGGTTATTTGCCGATTTGTTGCTTTATTCGACATTTAACGACGTGGTGGTTTAGAGCTCTCGGGGGGGATGATTTATCACAAATATAAGGAGGACAGTACTAACGGACGCCGTTATCCTTATCCCGGCATCATATTTTTCAAGTATGCAGAGCATGGCTAATTGAGATAAATAGCTGTGTAAGCAGTGCTGATGACAGAATGGAGGCTGGCTGGCGAGCCTGCTGGCTGGTGCCGCCGTCCCACTCTCAGATCCAGCGATCGGCTGTTTGTCAGGCGGAGCGGCACGAGGAGAGTGAGGAGGTAATTAAGCTCGGCTGAGTTGCGATGGTGGGGGGGGCTCTCCTGGATCTCTACAGGGGCCTCGGCTGTACAGTCGCCTGGTCTCCTCAGAGTGAGCCCCACTCCCTGCAGCGGGCCTACCGCAGGCCTGACAGATACTGATACGGCACCTCAAAGCACTCAGCGCTCCACTAAATTAGCTCACATCTCAATTCCACCTATTTCCCCTGTGCAGTTTGTGTTCTTTGTGTGTGTGTGTGTGTGTGTAGATTCATGCTGCATGTGTGCAGTGTGAGCGGTTTGAAGCACAGACTGCCAGCTGTGGTGTTAAAAACCAGCCCACAGCAGAGGAGGATTGTGTAGAGCTGTGGGGGGTGGAGCAGATTATGGATAGGATCTCAGCCCAGAGAGTTGTTAACAAAACACATGCGAACACACACGCACACACACGCACACACACAGCGTATGGAAAGAGATTAGTGCCCACAGGGACTGAAGTTGGAGCAGCATACATTAGAATTTCTCGAGTTTATACCGAATCTTTCTGAATTTTAAAACATTTTCTTTTTAAATAAATTAATTTAGAATAATAACGTGACAATTCAAGATTTAATTAATCCAGCACAGAAGGGAGTGCACTTTTAAACCTTGTTTCTTTTGTGCATTATTCAGTTGCCATCTTTCAGTCAGAAAATGAAAAAAAGAACAGCTACTGTTTGCACACAAAGATGCAGTATATGGTCGACTGGTTTAATGAGTTAGGCCATTTTTACATCCGCTCTTTCTCTCGTCTTATGAGGTAGACAGAGAAATACAGACAGACTGATTTTTACTCTAGGCTATCTCAGAAATAAGAGCTGTTTCCATGGTAACAATCAACAACAACTGCTACCAAGTGGGAAAAAAACTGGATCAAAATGTGTGGCTTGCTGACAATGCAGTGGAGACAGTTTACTGCAAGCATCTGGGGTGTCTACCAACCCACAAACTGTGAAATAAGACAACCCAGTCAGTGTTTCTGTGGGCTGCCTAGATCAGAAAACATGTGATTCAACAAGCCATTCAGATTTGGCTCCCCTTCCTATGTCACATGCAGGTTTATTAGAATATATCGCCAACAGCTTGAGAACTGCCTTTGCAAAGGTGCACCATATTTTTCTCCAATCAGAGCAGACTGGGCTTTATCAGGAGGGGGTCAAATAATGTGTTTTTTGATCATTAAAGCATGTAAACATGTTTTAGTAGAAACCAAAAATACAAGTATGAACCTGGAAATGAGCATAATGGGTCCCCTTCTAATCTCTACTTTTGATATCAACACCAAATAGATGACATGAGAGGGTTGCTCATGCCAATGAGCACACTCGGACTAAACACACAGCTCCGCACTTTATGCAGATTTTTTTGCCTCCACGTAATCACGAGCCAGGACAGGTGACGTAGTATAGATCGATAAAGTCTGCATAGGGAGGAGGTGGACGGGGGGGGGGTCTAAAAACACCGGGCTTTCACCCAGGAGGCCGCTGTTTGTGTACTGTGTGAAAACAGAAGTTGACTTATTTTTCATGTAATGGTTATTTTAACCCAAACCACGGTCTTTTCCTAAACTTAACCAAGTTTCCTAAACACCACAGGGGCTTGTGAAGGTGCACTGATCGCCCGTGTTGCTGGACATTTGTAGGAAAACACATGAAAAATAACTAACTTTTCGTAAGATATCATACAAACCATTGTATGAGGATATGTTGAATATATATATATATATATATATATATACAGTATAATGTATATATATATGTATATATATATATACAGTATGAGCTGTAGTTTGAGCTCCAGTAGCTCTTCTATTGGATCAGACAACACGGGCCAGCCTTCGCTCCCCACGTGCATCACTGAGGCTCGGGTCTGACCCTGTCAGCTGGTTCACCTGTTTTCCTTCCTTGGACCACTTTTGGTAGGTTCTGACCACTGCAGACGGGGAACATCCCACAAGAGCTGCAGTTCTGGAGATGCTCTGACCCAGTCGTCTAGCCAGAACTATTTGGCCCTTGTCAAAGTCGCTCACATCCTTACGCTTGCCCATTTTTTCTGCTTCCAACACACCAACTTCAAGGACAAAATGTTCATTTGCTGTCTAATATATCCCACCCACTGCTAGGTGCCATTGTAATGAGATAATCAATGTAGTATATGTATATACTGTGTGTGTGTGTGTATATATATATATATATATATATATATATATATATATTAACCTGAAATAATAAAAGGGAGGGGGACAAAATTAGGATTTTGAAAAGTCAGGAGGGACATGATGCCCCATCCCCAGTGGAAAAGACAGTCAGCCCTCATTAACCCTGCCATATAGAACGATAGAAAGACATTTCTAGTAGGGATGTCAATAATTTACAGTTTAACCGTTAACCGACATTAAGCATTTTAATCGATTAACGCTATCGGTTAAACCGGTTAAAAGAAATATTAATAATGAATTAAAAAGCTGAGCGGCTCAGAGGAGCGGCTCGTCACTTTAAGGAGAAAAGCTGGTCCACCTTAACAGCCCACCTTAAGAGGCAGAGCCGGAGTTGCAGGATACAGGAAGTTGGCTCCGGTCTCCCCGTGGATGTCTCTCCAGCTTGAGTGGAGCGGAGGAGTTGTTGTTTTGTAGCATTTATTCACCGACAAATAAACTGTACACACACTGCTACACCTACGTTCACAGCTAGAACGCCACCAACAACCCCACATTCACCACCAACACACACACACGGTCTGTTGGAAACTCGCTAAAGTTACGCAGACTACGTGTGGCGGCGGCGAGCACGAAGCCTCCGGCAATGCTGGAGCTGCTAACGTAGCACAAATACACACACTGTTTGTTGGTCACTCGCTAAAGTTATGCCGGGCAGACACACAGCTGCCAACCTGCTAAACTGAACTAAATGTGCGGTGGAGACTTTTACTGGGAAAGTGGTTCTAGTCCGCGACACTACATGCAGCATCGTATCTGCTAAGTTAACGCTCCCGGACGGTGAACTGGGGACTCCCATCAACGAATATCTGTTGTGCTCCCGCAGCTGGTACACCGCTGCATGCGAGGCACAAATCTTGTCGGTTAACGGTTAATAATCGGTTAACGGGGGTCGGTTATCGGTTAAGAACATTTTTTTTTAAATTAGCATCCCTAATTTCTAGTAAACAATCCCAGTGTATTTTACCTGCACAGCATCAAATAGTGGATTAGCTGGTAAAGAAAGTGGAACATCTACTGTAGCAGCTAAAGAGCTAAATATATTTTCTCAGGAGTTGGTGGACTTACTGTCATCAGGTGGACAAAAACATTGAAACGCTTGAAGCGGTTCCTCAATAATTCCTTTTTTTCAATTGAAAATACTTTCCTGAAGTAGTTGGAAAGTACTAGTACTAAAATAAAAAAAAAAAAGTACCTTGTTTGTTTAGCCCGTGATTTTAGGATTACATGTTGGATTTATTTCTTGACAAACAACAGTTAATGCAACTACCTACTACGTCAGTGTGGCAGTTCTGGCTCTATCGTGGGTTGCTAAATGTAGTCGGTGCTCTGGTTTTGGATCTCTGTACGGTACCAATCTTGGCGACTTGGTGACGTCAAGACTTTGGGACACAGTCACTGCACCTGGATTTTTTCCCACCAAAAAATAGTTCCGACTTGTAACCCCCCTAGAACCACAAATTGCCATTTCTACTTTTTCTATTCATGTGTAGCTTAAACATGAAGTCTCCATTATATAACCTAATTAAGGCAGGTTTAGAGTTTGTTAGGCTTAGATTTCCACTTTGGAGCCAGGCTGTTTCCCCTGCTTCCAGTCTCTACAAATTAATCTCCTCTCTTGGTCGAAAAGAAAGCAAATGCACATATTTTCCCAAAATGTCAAACCATTCGCTTGAATACAACAATAATACTTTTTACTTTATTACACATTGCATTTTTTTTTTGTTTATTTAAATTTTATTTATCCTACAAAAATATTTTTTAATGTTTTCTTCAACAGCTCAAAATGAGCATGACAAATTCAAACTCAAATCAGCTCAAGTACCATCCCTTATGGTGCTAATCTCATTTCATACCACACAAACCCGTATGCACACACAAGCTTTAACTCTGCATACGGTTCACAACTGGCTTCACAGCCTTACTCTGCATGTGTTCGGTGAGAGTTAGAGATACAACATGCAAATGTCGGTGCCCCTGGAGGAAATGGAAAGGGAAGTTCATTACTCTAATCTAATATTCCTCTGGCTGGATTTTGCGTCGGGGCTCTGCGTTATTGTTCTTCCACAGATGGATGAGCTTTATTTCAGTGAGTTTTTTTTTCCTTATTTACTGTAATCAAGCTGCACTCAGTTGGATGGCTCGTGATAGAGAGTTGTCAGCTCCGTCGAAGCCCCACGCCCTCTCAGGGTGTTATCAAGTGGCCGGTCTCATTAGATATGTGACACATCACATCACGCCGATAACCTACCAGATAGAGCTTCCAGGTTTTTTTTTTTATGTTTACAGGCAGGTTATCTACTTGCAAAGAGAAGGAAAAAGTTGAACTGAATAATCAATGTTTTATCATTTCAGATTTATGAATTTTTCAGCAGCCGGGGAGCTCTTCAAATGCGAGCCAAGTCAACTTCGGAGAGGCTTGCTGAGAGCTCGGCTGTGTTTGTAGGCTGCTTGACATGCACTCACTAGTCTCCTTCACGTGCATCAAACTCTCCTCCTCCTTTGTTTTGTTTTTTTGTACTAACGCTGTTCACTTTCTGCGGCTTTTGCCAGTTTCTAAACCTCATTCAACATTTTTTGCCATTTCGCTGTAACTGCACCACTTGCCTCGAACTCTCTTCTTCAGTTATTTATTTGCTGACTTCTGTTAGCGTCTCTGCTCCTGCATTTCTTAGTCTGTTGCTCTTTGCGTTTCGCTTTTGATGGGAAAATGTCGACCGAATTTGCAACATCTCTGCTTCAGCTGCAGTCGAGGTGAAGTGCCATCAGTGGTTACTGTTGACATATGGTTTTTGTTACCTTGAATCTTTGAGAGTTTTTTTATGTGCGTTTGTTTTCCATTTCCAGTCATGCCTCGGTCCTTTATCTTCAGTTCCAGCCCAGCCCCTCCTGCTCTGCAGTCCAGTCTCTCTGCTTTTTTACTCTCCACTGCAGACCCGCCTTGAGCAGCCGAAAGCAGGCTAGCTCCTCAGGGACAGTCTGCTGTGTGCTGGATGGATGACTGGCTGGCTGGCTCCATGTGTGGATGTACAGATGACTGGAGGGCTTGAAGTAAAGATGACTGCCTTCTTGCAGGATCAGAAAGAAAAGAAAAGAAAGCTTCTAAAGAGCTAGGGAAATTAAGAAGGAACTGGCATATTGTTTGTTCATATATATTTTCTTGTTGAGTTGCCAAGTAACCGTGCATGAATGTGACCACTGCCCCGAATGAGCCACCATAGCTGATTTGTGAGGATATTAGTGGGAGATGTTTTTTTCCGTTTTGAAATAATGTTGTCATTTACGGAGACAAATGAAAGGATTAATACAAAAAAGAGAGGGGGGGAGATATAAAACAAAGGTCCTCTTGTGCTTTATCTTTTTTTAATGTTAAAACTGCAGTTGGTAACTTTGAGCAAATATGATGAAAAGTTATTTTTATAAACCTGTCACTATATCCTGACAATAGAAAATATCATGTTCCTCTGTCCTCCTGTAAAACAACCAATCGGAGCCGAGGAATCTCTACAGTAGCTGTCAATCACTGCTTGTGAAGCTTGTGAATTCCGATCAAACGGTCAAACTAGGCAGCGCTGATCAAATATGAATCAATATTATGTTACTGTAATGACTATTTCTCTCCTCAAACGTTTTCAGAAACATCTTGTAATGTAGAGTTTAGCTGTAAAATGAGAAACTTTGCGCTGGCTGGTGGGCGGTGCTTGGTTTTTGGCTCAGGGTTCCTTTGATTTTACTTGTTGTCTCGAACCCGGGCCACTGCTGTAATGACTCGGCCTCGAGCTACCAGGGTGCCCCTGTAACTCTGTTTAGAAGTTGATTTTAAAGGTTCTCTGTTCAATATTCAAAACATTAATATTGCAGCAAACAACTATTTGCTATGTACAGATATAGAGGAGTAATGTCTACCTGAGCAGCCCAGTCGCCAGCAAAAAATGTTGACATTGGATATTTCTAACCTCAACCAAGTAGTCTTGTTGCCTAATCCTAACCAATCTTTTCACAACGTTAACCACGTGGCATTTTGTGTTTCTGCAAGCGTGATACAACGCTGATATGAAAACAAAAACCAATGCCGATTGGGTTGACCTGAACACAGACTGAAGTCACTCTCCCTTTGTGTGTGTGCATGTGCTGTAATCCAAGTTTCTCTGTGTTTTGTTGACATAGCCGGGCCGGCAGTGCGTGCCTTTTAGTGCCATGTGAGCATGCCCCTCTGGCTAGCTCATGGCCGTCGCTCTGCACTGCTCTCATACGCTGGTTATAGCTGATAACGCTGTCTTGGCTGACGGCATCACCGCAAAAGCGTAGCGCCCACCCTCCGGTTCCCCCGACGGAGCTAACAGTGTTACAGTAAGCACTGTTGCCGTTGTTTGCACTGTTAGTGCTGTTAGCACCGTTAGCTGTTTTTCACGTGTAGCACCTTTTTTAAAGTTTTACTATTATTCCTGATTATTAGATTCATACTAGGGCTAAACTGTAGGTCGTTGCCTTAGGATGTGAGGGCGCACCTACTTCATTATCTGCATTACTGTTAAGATGAAAACGACAGGTAAAAATCCCACCTGCTCGGTAGGTGGGTGGGTCGATGGATCTGTCAGCAGAGGAATCAGAGCTGGAGGGGTTGTGATGGCCAATGAAAAGAAGCTTTTATCTTGTCTTGTTAACAGTCCATCATTGTGGGTTTAGTAAATTGGCCGCAACTGATGCCAGAAAACTTTGATGTGTTGTTCTTCTCTTGTACCTTTTAATGTTGTTTCTTGCTGTTACCCAGCAGCCTCTGAGCAGCTGCCAGTGATGCTGAATGTGTTGCTGCGGGGACTGCAACAATGTGACTACTATTCAACATAGACAGCCTCTTTGATCTGACGCCCGTATAGTATAGTATAGACAGATTGTGTTTGTGTATCGTGCTTTACGTGCTTATACCGTTCACTTTATCCAGATTTAGGTTAGTCTGTATACTAAACATGTACTGATTCATAAGTTGTTAAAAGCTTTTTTCATGAGTTCCAAACTTAAATGGTATGAAAAAGATGATTTCAGGATTCAGAAACTGAGCACCACCCGCAGGATTTGCTGCTTTTCTCTGTTTTTATATAATTGCAAATGAAATATCTTTGGGTTTTGGACTGTTGGTCGGACAAAACAAGATATTTGAGGACGTAAGCTTGGGCTCTGGGAAACTACGGAGGATAAATCAACAATTAAAAAATAACCATTAGTCGCAGCCCTAATCTCAAGTGCTTTTAGTCCCTGCTTAAGGGCTGTATAGTAGGGATGTGACAGTGAGGACATGTCTCACGGGTTAATAAACTCGTGTCAACACGGGTGTTACCGATATTACACCGGACATTGTACAACAAAAGATGATGGTCAATATATGTAGCGCACTTACTTTGATCTTTACTGTCGGGTGGCTGTGTGTTTAGCCTCTCTGGTCCAGCTTTCGCTGCCGGGCCGCAGGTTTCCACCTGGTGCTGCTCTGCAGCGCACACCGGCTGTGAACGCTCCGTCCTCATCGCAGCGATTACATCATCAGCGTCATGGTTCCCTTACAGCATTCGGTTTAAATCTGACATATGGCCAAATAGGGCACTTTTGCTTTACGCTTTGCATCGTCTTGTCTGTCAACTCTCTCTCGTCCCGTGTGTGAAATCTGACTCCTGCTACTCTGAGCTCCTCTGTGACACTCTGTACGGAGCAGATGCATTCACTGTCAGTTTGTAGCATCCGTCGTCAGGCTTTGTATTGATAACACGGCACTGATACGCCAAAATGAACTAAATGGGTTTTATTTCTGTAAAAAAGCAAAAACGACGGTGGGGGCGGTGGGTACGTAATGTAATCGGTGTGTGCCCGACCGCCGTGTAACACCGGTAACACCGGTAACACTGGTAACACCGGTAACACCGGTAACACCGACTACCGAGGCAAGCCTACTGTATAGTCCAAAAACAGAGCTTATAGCCATGTGCCACTTTAAAACGTTCTCTTGCTTGACCACTTCCTCTGTGCTGCACTTGAGGATGGCTGGCAATGAAACTCCATTCACATCATTGCATAGTACCATGTCATGTAAAGATGCACTGTAGCACACATCCTCATATACAGACAGAAGTAGTAGTAGTAGAGATGTGTCAATCTTTTCAAAATTATCCTGATGTCCTATCACTCAGCCCCAATTAACAGCCAGCTGTCGTAGCAGTCAATACAAATGTATTACCTCGCACGGCAGCAGGACTCTCGCAATGTCACAAGATCACGTACGCATCACATATCAAACAAAAATCCATCTTGTTAGGCTTCAAATAATGTGTTGGTGTCCGGCAAGCCGCACAGGCCAATCAGCGTCCTGGAGCTACTGGCAGCTACGGGCGTGGTTTAGGCGTGTGTGAGGCGACACAGAGAGGCGACTGTTCGTTCTAAACAAGAATGGCGGCTCCTAAAGAGGTTAGCGTAGATGCTGCAATAGCGTCAGTTACAGTATATCAGAACTGAAGAGTATTTTCTTCATTGAAAGAGGAGGAAAGAACGGAACTGAAGGCTCTCCTCCCGAGCGAGAGAGTTTGACAGATAGTTTATCAAATCACCTACCAAGTATTTTTTTTGAAAGTGCCGTCCCTTTTCCAAACAGATTACAATGACGTCTTCTCACGTTGTTCTTTGTTCAAACTGCCGTGTCAGGTTATTGGTCAGTGGCTCTGAGCTTCACACTATGATGCTCTAGGTACCCCTCTAGTGTCAGTTTTGGACGTGTCAGGGACAGCGTGTCAATATTCGCTCGTTACATGCATAGTGTCTTTTCAGAATAAACTCCCATCTTCACAGGAAGTTAGGTTTACGCAACAAAACCACTTAGGACAAGATTCACTGACTAGCGACTCTCTTGACTACCGATTGACTAACGACTCACATGACTCATGTGACTAATGATACTCCTGAGTCACGTGACTAGCGAGTGCCTAACAACTCACGTGACTCACAGGACTAACGATACCAACGAGTCACGTGATTAACGACTGATGTGACAAAATAAGCCAACATTGACTTTTGGTTTCACACAGGACTCGAACAACGGTCTCCTGGGTAAAAGTCCTGTGTTTGTTTGATCCATCCACCACCCCACGCACCCACCCTAAGCCACCCTCCTATCGCTCTGAGCGTCTAATAACGACGCGGATGGGTTTACATTGGAGTTAGTTGAAAGGGTGCCTCCGTCCGTTGGTATCAGACGCAGAGGGGCGCTGACCAAGCTACGGTATTTGACGAGTTGGGAGTGAGACCGGGTTGACTGCACACATGAATATACAAACCAGAAGGAAGAGATGTACGGTAATGGTCCTCCTAGTGAGCTGGAGGGTGAAGGCTTTTAGACATTTTCTTGCCAGCTGCTGCGCTGGCTGGACACCGGCCTCCGAGAAAAACTCTGCCCTGTTCTACTTTGTGCCCTTGGCAAAAAACTTGAGTGTAGTACAGTAATATGCTTATCTGGCTGTGACACAGGTCTTCCATATCAGGCCAGACAGACAGAAGTCCACACAGACTTGACTGGCAGTGTCTTCGGTGAGTGAAGTCTCTCCGGACCGTGGCTGAGCTCCTCTTCCTCACTGCCAGTTAAAGAGGCCATCTGTAAGACTTAGCTGAGCTGGGGGAGGACCCGCCAGGGTCCTGATTAAAGTGATGAGCTGTAAAATGGAGAGGGGGGGGGCTGACAGCCGGCTGCTGCCTGCTACACTGAGCTTCATCTTGTCTGCTGGGAGACGAACCTTCCTGCTCTACCTGTTTCCTCGTGTCACTGTAAATAGGTTTGTTTATGTCTACAAGCCTGAGACTTGCTGTACAGTGGAGACTGTTAGGGGGTGCACTGCTTTACTTCTGCTCCCTATCGATCCATCATTATTAGTGGACTGTCGGGGTGTGTGGACTGTGCGGGGCTTTTGTAAATTTTGGTTTCCGCTGGCTAATTCCGCTAAGGTGCAGCACAGTTTGTAAACAACTGACACTTAGTAGACTATCATCTTGGTGTGTGTGTGTGTGTGTGTCACATTTAATGATGTTAAGTTTGTGTCTGCAACAAGCCTTTTGTCAAACAGCATCTGTTAGCATTTTGTCTCTCTCTTGCTCTTGTTACAGACATCTTCATGTAAGCAGACTGCACTTGATCCAAATAGTGTTTGGAATACAGCACATTTTCAAAAGCCAAGTATTGGAGGATTATAAAGAATTTAGCAGTGCAATTTGTCAGGACTTAATATGATGATGATTTGACGACTGCGCTTTGTGAAACCAGTTTATTTAGATGAGGTGACTCTAGGGAGGCCACAATAGCAGAGATTTAGCAGTCGATACCAATATCAGTGAAATTCCAGATTCTCAATAAACCAATTTGATACCACGGTAAAAAACTAAATAATAAATTCCATCTACTTCAACATAAACTCCTTTATTACCGTTTGCATATTTTGCAAATTTATTATTAATCCCTGATGATCCGCCTCAAATTTCTCACCAAAAACTAAATTTTACAAGATTACATTTGAACGCATCATGATAGCGTTGCAATTTTTATCTACACCCAATATTCATTTACCTATTTATTCATTACTAAATAGAGCTTGAACACATCACAATATAACTCAATGCAACCTCCGTACATTTAGCCAAGCAGGACTGTGCTTTTCACCAGCTGCTAACAGATAACGTTACTCTCCTCCTGCCGATTTCAACACGGATTTATTGTTCATACTGTAGCTTTATCAGGGACATCTGTACTCTGCACATACTACAAAGAAGCACATTTCAAGGAAGTCAGAAGATTTTAGGATGACTAAATCTCATCTTTTCCAAGAAAAATAACATAACCGAACACCATTCGCATTAGAATATTAAACTTGTTTCGAGGTAACTGGTCTTGATTTTTATGTTAAAATACCAATCAATCAATTTTTTAGGTGGAGTTGAAAATAAATGACGGTTGTCAAATTCTCATCCCGAACTTAATAGAGAAAAATGGCTTTGCTTATTTCAAGAATCAGACCAATCGTCAGGTACAAACGAGTCAAAATAATACAACACTCAACACTTAATCATGTCCTGTTAGAGACCTACATTGTTAGTAAAATATACAGTAGAAGACATTGTTTAACGTGTGAATAAGTAACAGGACATGCTGCTGTGTTTACTGTGCCGTCAGTCATTTTGTATAATTTGTTTTGTACAAAAACATTTCTTTTTAGAAATATAGCAGCATTAGAGGCATTTATCTCCTTTTAATATTCAGGTTCTTTTTTAGCTTAACTTTAATTAGTTTACTCAAACTGACACTTTTTCTTTCTTGTTTTATATCTTAACTATGGGATTGTTTTTTTGGTTTGCTTCAAAAGAATTCATCCAATGAGAATGTTGTCGATGCAAAAAAGCACAGCACTGGTCATTCGCTTAAAGGTGATAAATGCGAGATTGGGGGCATTTCTGTTGCCTCCGCACGGCTCTCAACATGGCGACAGCTGAGCCGGTGGTTCGTAGCTAACGATGCTAACAGCGAAAACAAAGGCAACAGTGCTGACAGAGCTAACGGTGTTAACCTGGGGGGTAACCAGAGGATCGTTGCTAACACTTAAACGATGGCACGGTCGGTCGGGGCGGCGTTATGAGCTGTGCAGAGCAGTGGCCATGCGCTAGCCAGTGGGGCACGCTCACATGCTTGAACAAGCTCAAAGCTTGTGCGGCTAGCCCGGCTATGTCATCAAAGCTCAGATTACGACACACACAGAGGGAGAGTGACTTCATTCTCTGCTCAGGTAGACATTATTCCTCTTTATCTGAACAAATAGTTGTTTGATGCTTTATTGCTCTGGATATCATATAGATCACCTTTAAAACAACCCAACCACCTACAGTACGTGACCTGTGTTTACAACGTGTCTGACTTGGGAGACTGGTGTTTTTTATCCCATCTCCTACCTACACTCGTGTTGGTTTCATGACCACAAGTTATTTCAGTCTCCTAACGTTGTCTGGGTTCTAACCGTTGAGGTGGCAGATCAGAAAACACTCCTATAAATTGGTTTGGTCATCCTGAAAGGAGCGATGAACAACCCACAGTATTTTGTTACATAGGCGTAAAGACTTGTTGGGCATGTTTTCCTGCCAGTAGGGATGCTAGATCAGAAAATGCTAAACAAAAAGCAACCTTTGTAGTGGTTCAGGTTTGAGGACGAGTTGCGTTTGAACGTTGTTAGCACAGATACATTCTGGTGTTAAGTATCTGCATCTGAGCCAGTTGAACCATTGATCTTTCCAGCCCTGGCATTACTTTGAAGGGGAATGAGTTGTGCAGTTAATCACTGCAGATAAAAATACAGTTCAACTCCCATTCTCCTTTGAAGCCAAGCTCATATGCACAGGGATAAGAGACTGCTTTGTTTGGTTTGCTGCCTGTTTCATGCAGGACTCATTACTACAGTTTGTTGGTATCGATCATAGCCGTGAAGACCGTGAACTCGACTGTATTAAGCGCTCACATGAGGAGCGACAGCCGCAGTTTAAATGGGATTGAATTAATGTGGGAACACATTTATTGACCTTGAAGTGTAGCCTACCACACAGCTTCCTTCCTTCACTCGTCAGTCAGGTGAAGGTAAAAACCTGTATCTGGCAGTATCTTCACATCATGAAAATAGGGCCAGCGTCTGAGGGGGTGATCTAATGACAGACTCCGGTCATGGAGCCATCGTGCTGGAGAACAGAGGGAAGTGGCACTCCATCGACTGGGCTGTGACAGCAGGGAGGCTGAGTGTGAAGGCGGGCGGGCCACTGTCACCCTGGGGAGTTTTAAAAGCCCTGCACTGAGACAGCCACAGACTCCTCTCCGCTGGACTGTCTGTCATGTACAGCTGGGTTTTGTGGAGCCGCAGCAGCCTCTCGTTCAGATCTGGTGGCTCAGACACACACTACAAGTTCCTCTGGTTTCCTCACCTACATTCACCTTCACATACATACGGATGGGACGATAATATTCTATTGCAGATCGCTGAATATCGTGAATATCTTCATGTGGGACTTGAAAAAGCAGTCCAGCTCGCCATCATGGTGGAGAAGTGAAAAATTGAGCCTTATCCTTTATTTATTCAGGGGAACCTTGTGATTTATGATTATCTTATTTAAATTCAGGGTTGACGATGTTCTCCAGTATACACTATTTGTTATATTGTTTGAAATGGTCTTTACACCCACGACAGCGATCCATTACTGATGAGCTCTGAAAAAGGACCGGAAAAGAGCCGTCATCTGTAGCTGCTGTAATCCTGTAAAAGACGGAGCTCCTGAGGCGATGCTACTATCAAATTATGCTAGCTTTCCAACATCGTCGACCCTACCTTTATGATTTTTGTTTTTCACCAAAAAGGATGTTCACTAAAATAAGGTGTGTCCTATCTGTGATGCCGTAAAAATATTTGTTTACAAAATGTAAGGTAAAGTGATTCTAGTATATTTTAGTGCCATTTTAAGAGTTTTAAGAATATTTTGATGAATATCGGGATAATATTGTGAATCGCAATTATTTTGGCCTGGATAACCGTGACATATCGTCCCATTCCTGCACATAAAAAATGCTTACATTCCAAGACTAGAGAGGACTATCATTTATTACCCAATCCTGGAGACAGTGGAGGTGTGTTGTCTGTCTGATCAACAAAAAATGTTTACTTAACATATACTCACTTCTCAGCTTATGAGATTTCTGTGTGATGTTTTATGTACATATTTGTTGGGATTCAGTTTTGGTTGTGGACATGGAGCACAAGAAACAAGACTAGTTATTTACCATGCTAGCAAAGAGCCGCTGCTGCCATTTTGGACTGAAAACGCATATTATATTTCTAATATTTTATTGTTCAACACAGGCCATTTCGGTAGTATATGAGCATAAAATAGAAATAATTTTGTTTCACTTTTTTTTTTTTTAGGCAAATGTTTTACTGGCGTCCGGTAGTCGCTTTCAGTCCAAAATGGCAGAAGCGTAGCTCTGCTGCCGGGTGATGATGTTGCAATGGAACGAACAATTGACTTTCACTTCTTGGCAATATACGTTCTTTGATGCTATAGCCCCTTTGTTGGGCTTTAATGCTAACAAGCTTACTGTATGTTCAGCAGATCTATTTACAATGTTTACCATCTAAGCAGAGCATGTTAACATGCTAACATCTGCTAATTAGCACGTAACCTATAGTACATCTGAGATTGATGGATAGACCACAGGTTTGCAGGTATACGTATTGTCATGAATTGCGAATTGAAATTTCGACCTGATGGTGGCACCAGATGAAGTGTGAGGGGACCGCCAAAGTCAGTGGGATTCATCCATGAACGTGGACCATGAATGTCTCTATACAATTGAATTGGCAATCCACCCAGTAGCTGTTGATATATTTCAGTCTGGATCAAGTGGTGAACCCATCGACCGATGTAATTATCACGACACCATGAAATCATCTTGTATTGATATGCAACTTGATTAAGATATGCAAACCTCTAAGCACTGTAAGCCTCAAGTTGCCCTCATTCTATGTAAGTATTTAGAGGTAAAAATGTACAACTCACTGCATTGTATTTGAAAGCAATGTTGTCTAAATAAACCAACCCTGTTGTCTGATCATTTGGGAGTCAGTTGCCAGGTGTTGGGGGTGTCCTTGAACACAGTAATGTGTTTCCAAGCTGTTCACTCTGGCACAATCATTGGACAATAATTGTCTTTTAAGTCTGTACGTTTCTTTTCATTCCATATTGACATGAGTGAAAACCACTGTCTCTGAAAAAGTAGGAAATCAATAAAACAAAGAAAGCCACCAGTCCTAGCTTAGACGAAGATGGAAACGACAAGCATATATAGGCACTGACATGAACACATCACGGTGCTCATAGATATATGCATCCATCTTTTACAACAGGTTGTATGCTAATTCAACTTGTGACCCCTCTCTGACACCATTATTGCTGACTCACAAACATCACGGGAATGCTGATTACAAACAAATGGGGGATTCCGATATACAGTATGTAAATGCAGGGTCACACACAGACTCAGACTGTTATGGTGTGATTTATGTTATTTATTGCTGCTTTAAATGTCAAAGTCGCACATCACAGTGTAGTTTTGGCCACCATTCCTATCAGGAATAAAAACCTACCAATACTGACTGAGGTTCAATTCAGACTGGGTGAGAAACAAACCTCACAGTTAGGTGGACTTATTTTGAAGAGAAACTGATGGCAAAACGGTAAAATTATGACCCAAACTGTACGTTGTAAACATCCATCAAAGTTTACAAAATATCTTCCCGGTTGAACTTTGAACTACGTGGGGACGGAGTGTCAATATATGCATGTAACAAGCATATATTGACACACCGTCCCCACCTAGGTCAAAGTTGTCCTTTCAAAATAAACTTCCGTCTTCACAGGTAGTTAGGTTTAGGCAACAAAACCACTGACTAGCGACTCGTATGACAAAATTAGTCAACGTTGACTTCTAGTTTCACACTATCACAATCAACTGTGTCCTGGGTGAAAGTCCTGTGTTTGTTTGACCCTTCTGCCACAACTCCCTACCCGCCCTAAGTGGACTATCGCACACTTTATACAGTTGCACACATAATATGTCAGTTGCTCTGAGCGTCTAATAATGTAGCCCTGTCTCCTATAAAATTCCGTTCCCATACAACTAAAGTGCATTCTCAAGTACGTTTCTCTCAAAACATATTTTCTCCTGGATTACGGTCGCAGTTTTAAACAGTTTTAAACAGTTTTAAACACGTGGTTAACATTGTAAATTATAACAAAACAAAAAACGCAACAAAAGTACTTGTTAGGTTTAGTAAAAAAAACCCATCATGGTTTGGCTTAAAATTACTACATTTGTTACGTTATTAAGTTACGGACGTAAATTAAAACAAGTGAGCATTGATGTTTAGTTTCGCACAGGACATGAACAGTAGTCTCCTCGTTGAAAGCCCTGTGTTTTTTGACCCATCCACCACCCAGACTTCCGCGGACGATCATTGCAAACATATTTGTGGTACGTTATAAACAAACCGCGACTAAATATGTTTCCTTCGAAATGTAATTCACAATGCATTTTCGTTGTATGGGGAACGTAATTTTTAGGAGACAGGGCTGAATGATGACGCGGGTGGGTTTACATTGGAGTTAGTTGAAAGCCCGGTGCGTTGCATACAGACGCTAAAGGGTGCCTCCGTGCGTCGGTATCAGATGCCATTTGACAAGTTGGGAGTGAGATTGTGTTGACCCCGTTGGATATGTTGTGTCAATGTTGTAGTTTTCCCAGATCTCAGCAATTACTTTGGTTTTTACAGTTATCCTAACTGATAGAAATGATTGCCAAAACTACAAATGTAAGACTGAAATTGTAATACACTAGTATTATACTTTAAAAGCAAACTGCAAAACTGTGGGTAAGAGCTCCGTCCAGAAGAAGCTGGATTTAAGGGCAAAATCTCTGAAGGACACAAAGTTCTCTTTATGCAAAGTTTCCTGTTTAAGTATCAATTTCCATGCACTCGTTTGGTGTAGCTCGTTGCCATCAACAGATTAATTTTTTTCCCTGCCAGACAGAACTGCCAGAACTGTTGATGAGATATATTTCCAAAGTGTGAAGGTGTTTCACCACGTGTGATTAGATAGCTTAATATGCTGCTCCCCTATTTTGGCAAGTGCACGTGGTGGAGGAGGCCATTCAGAAAAGCACATCGCCTGTGAAAAGAGTTTACACAAGCTCATGATTTCCCTTCCATTTTGACTTTATTCCCTCAGATGTTGGGAGAGCCGTTCACGCCCCGGCACGCATCACAGAGAGAGTGGTGCAGCTGTTCAGGAGGAAAAGTGAGTTTACCTTCTTGGCCTCCATCCAGCAGAAGTCCTCCACGTCAGGAGTCATATTCTCCATCCACGAGTCCGAACACAGGTAATCCGTCTGTAATCCTCTTCATTTTTGGCCCCCGCAGCTCCTTTTTTTTCTGCACAACTTTACTTGCACGGCTTGCCGAGCGCTCTCGTTTTAAATTAAACCCGGAGATGAATTCTCATCTCGCTGCATAGCTGTTTGCAGATGGCTGTTGATGAGGTGTAGTAAAGTAAAGATCAGTGTGAGATTACTCCACTGCCAGGGAAAGTCGGTGTGTGATGGGAGGGCAAGTCTGCGGGGCGGAATAATGCAGCGTATCCTCCTGTATGCTCGGGGCAGAAAGATAACCTTCCATGTATTGTGTCTGTAAGATGAGTGTGAAGTACTAAGCAATGCCGAGCATGCTGATAATGCTGAACTTTTATCGTAGAATGCTGCATAAACAGACATGTCTGACTGTGGCGGCTACACCGATAACTAGAATATATGGCCTTGTAACTGAGCTGCGATGAACTACCAGAGCACAGAAATAGGTACACGTCTTTTTTTTTCTTTTTTTTCTGAGTAATAATTTGAGCATTGGTAATCTCCTCTCGAGGAGTCTTATTGAATTCTTAGCAGTGGGCTGAATCTTGCTGCAGAATGCGATGGCTGCAGGACATCAGCGAGTGGCAGCAGCGAGCTCACCCCCCGACCCCCCTGAGAAACTCTACAACTGTGAATTGTTTTTAAAGGGCAGGCAACATTGATTTTCCTCCACTCGTCTGAAGGTAAAAGCCTTCAGTTGTGTAAAACATGCAGTCAGAGTGGGCATGTGAGGGAGTGTGTGTATATGTGTAAGACAAAGGCAAAATCATACGCAGTGGCAGAGTGAAGCAGAGGCCTCTCTCAGCTGATGGAGAGAGCTGTTGTGTAGGGAAGGCGAGTCCTCTGAAACAGCGCTTCCCAACCTGGGGTTGATCTGAGGGTCACCATTAAACAATCTGTTATAGTTAATAGTTGTTTGTTTTCTTACTTTTCTCTAATTTTAGCTTATATTCTTGTGAAATACTGAATACTATCAATTCTGGCCTCTGAGAATCCTTCTTGGAGAAATCAGAAAGAGAGTCCATAAAGTCCATAACCAGTGATTGGGGGTCACAAGTAGACATTGCTTCATTTTAAGGGGTTACAATCAGTGCTGTCAAAGTATAATAGTAACACAATTGACAAATCTGCCTTTAAAGTAGATTTTGAACGGATAAAAAAATTTGATTAATTTGCGATTAATCACGATGAACTACGGACAATCATGCAATTTGTCGTGATTAAACATTTTAATCGATTGACAGCCCTATTCACAATACAAAAATGTTGGGAACCACTGCTCTGAAATGTAGTAAAAGCTACAGGTTACTCTGCACTAAAAAATAGCTACAGGTTTGATCGACTTTGTTAGACACAAAAGCTGTGTTATACTGTAAGTTAGAACTTCAAAGAATACCTACAACATTGGAGCTACTTCGTGAAAATATAATAATATATAAATATCAGCTCAAATGGTCAAAAATATGACAATATTTTCTTGCACAATACTTTTTTATTGCAAGCAGTTAATAGCATATTACATAAATCTTTATGTACAAAATCAATAATTCACTTTTTATTAAACTTTCCAAGAATATAGAACAGTTCAGCTACAACAATAAAATGCTGCTTACATGTTAATACATCACTAATTATTAGCCTCTATAGTAATATAGAATTGCAACTTATATCATAATAATGACTGTTCTCCATCATAAGTACTAGGGTTGGGTGATTGGACGAATATATTAATAAATACATATAAATGTAATGTATACCCACTCATGTCTCAAACCACTGTCACGCTGGCATGAGTGAGTCTGCGACTTGCTGCAAGTCGGTTTGTATACAGAAGTTAAGCCGCTACAACGGTTGCAATGGCAACAGTACACACAAAAATGTCCACCGCTCTGACCATCCTGCTACGGTCGTGTCTAGAAGGTAACTCGCAAATTGCGAAAACTTCAGTAACTTGCAAAAACTCTCGCGAGACTCAATGCCTAACCTTAACTATTCAAGGTCAATGCCTAACCTTAACCATTCGAGGCCAATACCTGATCTTAACTATTCAAGGTCAATGCCTAACCTTAACCATTCTAGGTCAGTGCCTAACCTTAACCATTCTAGGTCAATGCCTAACCTTAACCATTCGAGGTCAATACCTAATCTTAACTATTCAAGGTCAATGCCTAACCTTAACTATTCAAGGTCAATGCCTAACCTTAACCATTCTAGGTCAATGCCTAACCTTAACCATTCTAGGTCAATGCCTAACCTTAACCATTCTAGGTCAATGCCTAACCTTAACCATTCGAGGTCAATACCTAATCTTAACTATTCAAGGTCAATGCCTAACCTTAATCATTCTAGGTCAATGCCTAACCTTAACCATTCAAGGTCAATACCTAATCTTAACTATTCAAGGTCAATGCCTAACCTTAACCATTCGAGGTCAATGCCTAACCTTAACTATTCAAGGTCAATGCCTAACCTTAATCATTCTAGGTCAATGCCTAACCTTAACTATTCGAGGACATTTTGCAGACGATGCATGCTTTTACTTCAGTGAGGTTTTGAATGCAGGACTGTTGATTATAATGGAGTATTTTCTCTTTTTGGTATTGCTTCTTTTACGTTAAGTAAATAATCTTTGTCCACTGGTGTGTGTGCATGCCTGTGCACTAACCTTTCTTCAAGCACCTCTTGTATGATCCACCCTTGAAGAGAAATGTGTTGGCCCCAGCTGTGCTTTTAAGGTGACCCTGAGAGTTGCCCATAGTCCCCTTTCTTTCTATCTCTCTCTCTCTCTTATCTCTCTGTCAGTGTCTCTCTCTCTCTGTCTCTCTCACATTACCTGCAGGCATAATTGCCACACAGCGGGCTGGCCAAACAACAGCGAGGCTAAATGGAGCCAGCTGACTGTACTTTCCTCCTCCTTCAGGCACAATGACATGCACCACGCAGCATATGTAGCTCGGAGGAGTGCTCGGACTAAACAAATGTTGCATTACAGGCACTCAGCCATGCTCAAACACAGCCACTTGTTATACTGTGGTACAGTATACTGAATCCTGGAGCCAGACATTTATAGTAATCAGAGGGTTGTTGAGTTTAAAAAGATCTGTTTTCCCAAATTACAACAAGACATATTTCTGCTCTTACCCCTAGTCGTATGTAGGCATACTCACACTGGTTTTATTTGCCCAAATTTTGAGCAATAAGTCCTCCAACCAAAACAGCAAATACATGATGTGTCTTTGGCCTCCAAAATAACCAAAACTAGCGTATTCTGATCAAGACGACATTTGGCAGTGCCTCATAAAAATGATTCATGACTCTCTGATTCTCTGATCGGGCACCGCTGCGGCTAGATTTAGGCACAAGAAGAGAACAATTGTGGTCATGCTTTAAAGAAACCAGTGTTTACTTTTAGTATAGGCAACGGGATGTGGATAATTGTCTTCCACATCCAGGATTGTCGACCCACCCATCCACCATAACCTCCTGCCTAAGAGGATTTGCGGTGGCATATCAATGACTCTTTTTACATGCACACTAAGGGCGTTTTCAAATTAGGTACGATTTGATTCGTACCGTGCCCAAGTAAGATAGCCCCCCGTCTCCACTCCCACGCCGCTCAGCTTTCACATTAGTAAAGTTGTTCCCTTGCGTCATCATCCACATGTATTTGTTTATGTTGAGATCAGCTGTTCTAGCAGCAGATCATCGTAAAACACTTCATTCAAACTTGACAGAAACAAAATAAAACTCACCAAAACCGTCGTCATAAGTCTTTTTTCAACAATCACCAGCTCTGGTTTGGTCGAAATCAACCCTTATTTCACTGAGTTTGATGTGAAAATGTGTAGACTCTACACTCTGTTTCCCCCCGCTGTCTCTCTCTCTGCCCGCTGAGCATCTGAGCGACTCTCGTTCTTCGGAGGCAGACCATTAAACTAGCTAAAAAAAAATAACAAACATCGTCCAACCCCATCGCCTACTATTGTCTCGCGTTATTAGCAGTCCACTATCGTGTTTCGGTACGGTTGGCTTTCACACCAGATGCCAACCGTACCCGAGTACACACAAACCGTACTCCAGACCACCTATTCAATAGGGGCTCCGTACCGTACTCGGGCACGGTTTACACTAATCAAACGAACTGGACTTTGGGTTCCCTGATGTGAAAGCAATATAATATTCTACTATTATTACCTCCGCCAAGGCCAAAGGCCTAGGAAGGAGGTTATGTTTTCACTGGCGTTGGTTTGTTGGTTTGATGGTTTGGAGGATTACTCCAAAAGTTCGTGATGGATTTGAATGAAATTTTTTGATGGGGTGGGATGCACAATGAACAATCCATTATATTTTGGTGGAAAAATTCCTGAATCCGGATTGTGATCCTCTCCGAATTCTAGTTCCAAATAGGACAATATTCAGAATTTGATACGGGTCATGTAAACAGCATATTCCGTTTGGATCTCCTGAATTAGGCCTTATTCAAAATTGAGCATTTTCCCATTAAGACATGTGGGATATACCGATATTATTCTGGTTTCAGGAGCATTCTTTGGACATGTATACAGCGCATTAGGAATATGCGTCTCATTTGGGGTTATTACGGCAGTTTGCGACACACGGCCTCTTGCCTGTGTACATCCAGCTCTCAGCGTCGAACACAAACCAACTAGCCGACAGTTTGCAGTGATGCATGCCCAAAAGAAAAGCCCACATTTCTGGTCGGAGTGAGAAACACTCCTACTTTTAAACATTATGAAAGACTTGGATATCGACAGGTACTTGGATATGTGCAAATTATCAGAACGCCGACCTTTTCAAGAAGTTGGTTGAAGTAATGAAAAAGGGAGGCTGCGTTAGCTCGGTCAAACAACTCCGCCACCGGTTACGTTGATCGGAGTATGCGCGGCTGCATGTAAACGGGGATATTAGTGGAATCCCTCATTAGCCATCTAAACAGTTTAGTAGGGATATTGTCTTTTGCGGGGTGAGATCTGTGGATCATTCAGTGTAACAGGATACTGTTACCTTTCAAATGGAGATATCATAAAATCTCAACACATTAGCCTAAATCTAAATATCTGCATGGCCTGACTCATAATAATCTCACAATACAGACTGAATATTTAGCCATTTATTCCTTATTTATAACAGAATAAACATCCAGCCAGCTACTTGATTTTCAGGCCTCTTCCTTTTCTTTCCAATATTTTATGTTGTTGATAAAGGAGATATTTGGATGCAAATCTAGCCAAGTCAAGCAGCAGACTGAAGTTATTGTGAGATGAGCTGTTGTGTGAGTCAGACTGCCACACTGCGAGTGTAATTAAATTTGGCGAGATGGACAGAGCGTTGACTGGCTCGGTGCAGACCTGTGCCCCATTGTGACTGGAGATTTGTTCTGAACCTCTGAATCCTCTCTGAAGGCCCTATTAGAGCCCTCGGCCGATGCCCATTCTTTCCCATTATAACACAGGCCTCCCATTCAGCCGGCTAACAGACAGCTAGCTCTACCACTCGGGCCAAATCCAATCATACATTCCTTCTGTCCCTTCTTTACTTCTTCGTCTTTCTCTCAGCACAATCAAACCGCCCTCTCTTCCCTCCCACATCCTCTGCCAGCTCCGCTTTCCCAATATGATAATATCCTCCTCTCCTCCCTCCTCTCATCCTCCGCTCTCCTCATCCTCAAAGTGAAAACGTCTTTTGAATGCAAGCATTTTCTCGCTACCCGCTGCAAAAGCAGAAGAAACTTTTTCTTTCTTTTTTTTCTTCTTGTGCCCGGCACTGGGGAATGGGGAGAGAAGGTTTATTGCTGCTCCACTAGGCTGAATAGAACAAAAGCCTATTTCTGCCCAGCCAGCAGTTTTCTTGGTCCCGGTAACGCTCTCATTGTCAGCAAGTGGCAGTAGCTGTGTGATGAACTAACTCAAAGCCCGGTCTCTCCACTGCTCTTCCCACCTGAACACTTAAACACACCTAAGATGCTCAGCCAGCTCCTCCAGCTGCTCCGTTCATCTGCCTGCCCCTTTGTCACTCTACAGGTCTGTCTCTCTCTCTCCATGCCTCAGTTCATAAGCACCTATGCAGGCTCTCCTCTTGTAAGGAAACCTGCTGAGCTGAAGTCCACATGAGGTGTGGGAGTTGAAAACACACACGGAGGTGGAGGAGAGGGACTTTGTAAAATTAGACTTTGTGGTAAAAGTTTGGGGATGTTGTTGAGTAAGCATGGAGAAGTTGGATGGAGTAAATATTTGTAGATTTACTTTTAACATGAACAGTTAATTGAACATGAGCACAAGAACAACCCTAAAGTGGAACGTATAAGGTGTCTTGATAGGTAAATCAGGGAGTTTATCAGTCAGAACAGACCGTTATAAAATACTTTAAAATTCCGACCTTCAAGCTGAAGAAGACGAGATTGGAGCAAACGGTCAAACTAGTCAGCGCTGATCAAATATGAATCAATATTATGTCACTGTAATGCTTATTTCTCTCCTCAAATGTTTTCAGAATCATCTTGTAGTGCACGGTTTAGCTTTAAAATGAGAAAGTTTGGAGAACGGCCGCCATTGTGAAATCTGGTGAAGGACCGCCAAGTACCGGTCACATGACCGGAGCACAGCCAATAGGAACACTCTCTCTCTGAAATGACCTGTGATTGGTCAAAGTCTCCCGTCACGGGCTAGATTTTTTAAAACCTGAAAACAGAGCCATGAGGAAGAGCAGAAGTCTAGTTATCTCTCAGAACACTTGAATTACAATATGCTGAAAGGTTATTATGGGATTTTTACCCAATGATGCCAAAATATTGTTGCCTACTTCCACGTCTTTGATTTACACAGTACTGTAAGTTGTATTGACTTCATTGGAAATCATGTTGTGACGTAAGTCATGTTTTCATTACGTTACACTCACCTGACCTTGTTTTTTTTTCCACCTGATACATTGCTGGAGGTTATCTTCCCTTTTGAGAGTTTGTACTTTCAACAATATTTCCATAATCAAGTGTATTAGTATTATTAGTTATTAGTTGAAGCAGTAAGTAGTTTTGCAAAATCCATTACAAAAATGTACAGCACTTAAGCATTCCTGAATCTCTACAATCATGGCCAGATGTCATCGTAATAGATGGGTCTCCTTTTTGTGGTTTTGGATTGCATCAATCCTCATTGGAATAAATCCTGTCATCTGATAAATTAACACTCACCATCTGATTCTAACATGCACTCTATATAATAGCCTTGAAAAACAGGTGGGGGGACATATTGCTAAGAAGTATGATCTTTTTTTTTTTTGCCAAAATTGCAATAAGCAATTTGGTTTGTTTATCGTTCCTTGGCAGATGATCTGAAAATTCTTCAAAAGGAAAAAAAGGAACTGTTTGGTGCTGTTCTGGGCTGCCACGGCGAATCTCTGCTCTCTGTTTATTTTATGCTTAAATTTGATCTGCAGAATTTTTTCGAAATGTGTTTTGCCATCAGATGGGATTTGTGTGTGAATGGTAGAGAGAGAAAAACCCTGCTGGCTTCGATCCTGAACTCCTGATCTCTCCTGTGGAGTAGGGCTGAGGGATGAGCTGCACCCTCTCACCTCAGACACATACCAGTTTCCACTCTGCACTCCCTGGACTATTCTTCAGCCGTGTTTGTTCTAAGAAAAAGGATGCGATATAGTACAAATGCTGACTGACAATAATTCCCTCTGCTCCTCAGAGTCTTCTTCAGAATTTCTGTGAACTAACATAGGCTGACTAAAATGCAGAATTGTTTTCCCTTAATCATTCTTGCTGGTGTGCAAACCATCTTGGCTAAGGTGGATATAATTGCATGCCTGTTAATAGGACATGTAACATTATTGGAAACCGGACAACCAGTCAGCTGTGCCACATACTGTATGAGACACACTTTGTGGACAAATTGGTAGATTTGGCTTGACAGGCCAACCTGGATCATTCAAACAATGAAATTTGCATACAGAGCCTGAAGGCATCAGGCCACATATTGAAGGCTATTACATGCTCAAGATAGTTTTGACAGTTGGTCCGTCTGCTGCTGCCTCCATTTCTGTGAGTTTGCCTTCATAAACAAAAACAAAACAAAACACATCATTGGAAAGAGAAACTCCACATCTGCTTAAGACGCCTATTGGAAGGAAGGAACCCTGAAGAACATCAAGCCCACAGGAAAATAAATTACTCACACAGCACGACAGAGGCTCAGCTTGCTGACTGGCAGCAAAAAGGCAATCTTAGACTCACCCTGCCCCACACTTCCCAGACACCTCCACTGTGTTTGTTGTTAGTTTGAATGACAGGATCCCCCTGACGCCCCTGAGACTACCAGACCTCCCTCACCTGTCCAACAGTTTTCAGACCCCAGAGACCTTCACCAGCAAAGAGCTCTCTCTGGCAGAAAAAACATCCCAAACCCCAAAAGTTTCTTTTAACACTTGGATGCTTAACACCACTGACTATTTTTCAGTTTGATACAGAGAGTCAGGGCCTAATCTATCAAGATCTAATCTGACATACTATAGTCTTTAGGTGTACATCAAATAGGATTCTTTTATATTTCTCTGCGCCGGCGACAGCGTTTTTGGGTTGTCCGTCCGTCTGTCTGTACGTCCCATTCTGATGAACTTGATATCTCAGGAACACCTGGAGGACATTTCTCCAAATTTGGCACAAACGTCCACTTGGACTCAAGGATGAACGGAGTAGATTTTGGTGGTCAAAGGTCAAGGACACACCAATGTCTAACAGGATTAAATGACGAAGTGGTGACATTTTGAACTGCAACTTGAGTGGCTGGTGGAGGCATACAACCACGAGGCGGTTATTCTAGTTTCTTTCTCTCCGTTACTCAGTTTGATTCAGTTTGTTGGACAGTAACTGAGAGGGTAGCTGGCTGTACCAGGGTTAGCTGTTAGATTAGACTACCCAACAGTATAAATTAGCACTAGTATAAACTAGTACTTCTACTTTAACCCTCATTTTACCAACCTATTTGACATACAGTACAAGGACGACCAACTGGGGTCCCGCAAGAAAAAAACTACTATGAGAAACGACCATCATAACAAAATGTTATCTTATTTCTTCTCAAAACATTATTAGTTATTTAATTAATGTTATCTGAAGGGAAAAAAACAAAACATTTTTTTATGATAAGTTACAGTTAATTTGCATATTGTGTAAAAATAGACATGAGGAAATGTGTGTCTGCTGCATCTGTCTGTCTTCTTCAAACTGACTGACAGAGTGATGGTGTGTGATACTTTAAAGTAGGACCCATGGCAAACATTTTAATCCATCTATTCTATTTTATCTATTTTAACTGCATAAGCTGCAATTGGGTGCTTTTGAACTGAAGTCCCCTAGGACCCCGATACATTTGTCTTTTTAAAAAGCACAAATTAAAACAGAAACAGAACACTGATATGAAGTCATTAGGAACAAACTGACTGACAAAGTCATGAAAAATTGGAATGATAGAATAAAGTGTGTGTGTGTGTGAGATATGACAACAAGTATACCTCTGGGGTCTGCGGGGACCCCAGTCGGTAGCATGAGGGTTAAAGTGGCAGTAGGCAGTATATTTTTGGCATCATTGGGCAAAAATTCCATAATAACCTTTCAGCATATTGTAATTAAAAAAGGATGGGAGTTTTCATGAAGCAAGCTCTCATGGTCATTAAATAGCACTGTATCTCGGAACATGGTGATTACTGATTCACAAACCCATCGTATCCTAAGTAAGCGAATTAGCTTTCTCACTGACCTGCATGGACAGTTATTCCTGATTCGTGTCTTTGGATTTTGGATGTGGATGTTTTTTTTATTCACTCCTCTGCACCCCGTTATTCCAATCCCTCTGGCCTGTCCATCAACTGTTTAAACCCGATGGCATCGCTGCCCTGATGGACCTCATCACCAGGAACCTGAGGCGGTCTGCCTTGCACCATGTTTTGCTGCTAATAATGCCACGCTGCTGAACACACACACTGTGTTCACACTCGCTGTGAAAAGAAGAATTAATTTGCTCCTGCTCATCACAGCCCGTTGATCTGTACACCTCAAGCAGGGCTCAGTTATGATGACGATGACGTGATGAGATAATCTCCTAAATCCAAAAAACTCCATCAAGGATAGTCCACCTGTGACAACTGAAGCACGCGACGCCTCGCAACCAATCCCGGTCACATTCTTCAGGTCAGTAACTGAAGGCATCGGTGCGTTTTCCCATCGCGGTATCTGGTTTACCTCCTTCTCCTCTCGTTCCACGGACCAGCTCCAGAGTGTTGACCTCCCTATTGAGCAGATAATTGGCTGTCAGCTGCCCTCCATAAAATAGCTGCATGACACCGGGGGTTGAAGAAAAAGGACAGGATGATATACAGCCAACCCAGCACTCTCGGGGCAGCCGTTCATTTCCAAAACTTTTCTCTTACAGATGATGCCGGTGCATTTTGATGAAGACCACTTGTCACCTCTACAGCTTCTTCCCGGAGCTGTCACTGCACTCCTGAGACCCTTCCACCGCCCACATTCTCCATCTCAGGGGACTCAGCCTCGACCCTGCACTGTGCCTGTTTATTTATTACTCAGCAGTTTGAACCAGCAGCTCTCCTGCTCTCAGCACATTTACAAGACTGTGAGGAAAATGGGGAGACGCGTTAGCATGAAGTCTCCACATTATGAATATGGTTATATCATCGCTGGTGCTACGTCACCTTGGATATCTATGTGTTGTATGGTCTGCTGCTAATGAGAAAAGCTGTTGTTACTTTAAAACATAGCTGCTGGACCAGCTCCGCTGTGTCCATATCACTTTAAAGGGTAACTTTGGTATTTTCCAACCTGACCCTATTTTCCGATCTTAGGCTGAATTCAGCAGATCAGACATTGGGGCAATTTGCCGCAGGGTTGTGCGGCAGTGTGGGAGAGTCACTGTAATGGTCCTTTGACTGCAACGTTACAGTTCTGTATCACCGGCTAAAGCCTCGTCCACACTGGGAACGTCAGCAGCGCGTGGCGGCTGCGTTACCTGTTGTTTTTTATTTCGGCGTCCGTGTTAACAGGTTAGAGCAGCCACACTGCCCACGTGAGCTGCGCGTCTCACGCCTTCAGCTGCGTGTTAGCTGCGTCTCTTCTAGAGATTCGAGGTCTCGCCTATTTTTGACACGAGCCGCACGCGGTTCACAGCATCAACAGACAGTGAAGGTGATCTATTGACTGAATATTAACATCATATCAGCAACATTACTACAGTTTCAATGTCTGCATCTGTAGAATATGTTACGGTGATGAAAAAAAGTAAAGACTTGTTTTTAAATCAACACTTTCATTTCAGAATAAAAGCCCTCAAGCGTTTTTTTTCTGTGGACAGAATTCCTTCATTTGTTAACACAAGGCTTTTATTCTGAAATATGGGCCGGACAGTGTTGTAGAACATACGGTGACTTGCAGAGCTCCTATGAATGAATAAAGTACGGTGTTTTAATTCTGGATTATTACTATTATTAACAAATGACCACATACTCATCATAGTGGTATCTAACCACACAGATATTTTTGCTTTTATTTGTCCAAGTTTTTGAGATATCCGTTTTAACGATTTCTGCCCCAACCCGATTACAATAGAGGTGAATAAAGTTTTGTTTTTTTGGTGCTCTCAGCAAAGAAAATTTATACCAGAAAAATTCAACAGCCACAGCCCTTTCCAGAAATAGTGTTCCCATTACTCCGGATAATCAGTCCCCTTCTTAATACTTCTAATTTAGTCTCAGTTAAAACTGTTGACAAGAGTTAACATTGGTCAGGGCGGCTGGGATTTCCATTGAACGGCACACCACCGTGTCTCTAAACATTGTACAGGCCTTTGTGAATTAGCGAGGCACTTGTTAACTACCTGGAGACTGGGCCAGGTAGGTAGGTTATGTGTCCTGATTGTGCATACACTTACACAATTATTCTGTCTAGAAACACTAGGAGCAGGGGTGCATTTTTTGACTGTTTTGGTTCTTCATCTGAAAAGGTCACATCCTGATGTTCTCGTTCTAATTTGTTTTACTTGAGATAAAGTTAGTTGTAGCTCTTATCTTGAAGAGTCCTCTTTTGGTTGTATTTGATTATTTGATTTGAACAGCACACACCAGCCCTTTTCTTTCTCTTTGTAGCTCACCTCTTCTCTTTGTTTGTGTTTTTTGAAGTTCCTTGTCAATAAATAACTTTAATTTACCAGTTCCACCTGGTTTTATGTAGCTTCCCCTTGTGAGCCCGGTCGTAACAACAAGTGCTGTGAGAGCATCACGCCGGCATGGTGAGATCCACTGGTGCAGACACGTTGTGCTCCCACAACATGCAGGTCCTGTAGAGAACTGATTAGATTTTAGAACATCTTATTGCATACTTTTTAATATCAATAAGCAACCATTATGAAACTCTTAAATGATTGAATATATGATGATCATGATTAACTTAGTTCCTCTTGTTCTAGTCGTGGTTACAGCTGTCTATCTGTGTGTATTTTGTTGTTAGTGTCTCTGCACACTCCCTCCAAGACAAATTCCTGCACTCGCAGTGGTAACATTGTGACTATATTGGATCTCATTCTGTTGTCATGTCACCTGGAGCTTCTTAGTTGACACGGGTATGGAAACTTGACTTTGTGGACAATAAAAACATCATATTAAGGCGTCTCTATTCAGATAGGATTTGCTATAGTCGTGATGCAGAAAATCTTATTTTACACTGAAAAATCACCATATCTGTAGATGAATGGTGCAGCAAATGTTTGGGTCACGGCGACACCAAAGTTAGTTTCCTGTTGTGTAGAGCACCTCTTTACATTTCCCTTTACAATATTACTAAGGCTGTCAATCGATTAAAATATTTAATCACCATAAATGACATGATTGTCCGTTGTTAATCGCGATCAATTGGCAATTAATCGCACATTTCAAAATGTACCTTAAGGGTAAATTTGTCAAGTATTTATAACTCTTATCAACATGGGAGTGGGCAAATATGCTTGCTTTATGCAAATGTATGTATATATTTATTATTGGTAATCAATTAACAACACAAAACAATGACAGATATTGTCCAGAAACCCTCACAGGTACTGCATTTAGCATCAAAAATATATGCTCAAATCACAACATGGCAAACTGCAGCCCAACAGACAACAACAGCTGTCAGTGTGTCAGTGTGACTTGACTATGACTTGCCCCCAAACTGCATGTGATTATCATAAAGTGGGCATGTCTGTAAAGGGGAGACTTGTGGGTACCCATACAACCCATTTTCATTCACATATCTGAAGGTCATAGGTCAAGGGTCCCCTTTGAAAATGGCTATGCCAGTGTTTCCTCGCCAAAATTTAGCGCAGCTTGGAGCATTATTATTCCTTAGGTTTTCTAGTTTCATATGATACCAGTATCTTCACTCTAGCTTTAAAACTGAGCCCGATACAACCAAAAATCGCGAGTTGCGTTAATGCGTGAAAGAAAATAAATATTATATTACATTTATTTGGCAGACACTTATTCCACCACTGTCGAGCCAGAACAGAGATGGCAGCGGTGTTTAATATGTAGTTGTACAGTCAAATTTTGCAACAAAAAAAAAAACCTCCCATCACATACTGTAAGTGTTTCCTTTAATTTTCTTTTCATTGACAGTTGGTGTGGTTTTCCTAGAAAATGAGAATGAAATCTAAAGCTGTGTCCCAGTTCAGGGGGCTTTGTCCTCTGAAGTCCACATTCTTAGACCGAATGCATCATAATTGGCCCACAAAAGCCTTTTTTGTGCTTTTTGAAAGGATTCTCCCAGTGCGGCTCAGAAGTGCAGCGGTTCTTGTCCAAATTTGGAGGACACGAGCAGTCTGTCCTCCGCAGCTCTCCACACCCCCATTATCCGTCGTCCGCTGCTCTTTGTTTACTAGCAATTATTTGGTTAAATCGCTTAAATTCTGACACTTCTTTGTTTGCTTTCTGCTCATTCACGCACATCTTCTTTTCAAGTGTGTTTTTGCTCAGAAAACAGTGCAGAGTTTTGCCATCAAATCCAAAACCATTCTAATCATAGCGCAGTCTCTCTCTCTTCCACAGCTAACCAGCATTTTCGGCTTTCTTTGATATGCAAACACTGTTTTTTTTTTTCTGTGGATGCTCACATTAGGGGTCTGTTAGATCCACGCAGTTGCCATTAGTAAAAAAAAAAAAAAGTGGCTTAGTAAAATGCTGGATGTGAGAGGATCAGCAATGAAAAGAAAGCCTTTATAATGGTGATAAGGCTCATTGTTTGTATTTTGCACAGAGAAACAGATATGTCATTTTTTTAGTGTCTGTCAGGCTTCACAATTAGTTACAAATGGACTGCCTGCCAACAGATTATTCCCCCTCATTAAATATGCTGTAACGCAGGGATACAATAGCTACCGCTAAATGCTTCATAAAATAAACACTGGCTGTGAAGTGGAGTTAATGCCTTTGATGATTATTTCATGAGTCAAATCGGGATGACTGTTTCTGCTCGTCGGGTGATTTCAGGCCTCTCGAAGCCCCCGAGGAGGCTTCCATCAGTGGAGGAGGGCGAAGCTGGAGAGCTCTCGTCCTCCGCTTTACTCCTCGTTCGATGCAAATGATTCTTCTCCAGCTGACAAGTGTCAGCGGCTCTGTCTCCTGCAGCACGGTTTAGACGAGCTGTCAGCTCGGTGCCCCGCCGCAGCCGCAGAGTGATGTATTCATTTAATTTCAGAGCGATGACACGCTGTACAAAGACGGCCGAACTGGCCAGCCATACCCGTACTGACTCTACCTCTCTCTCTTTCACACACACAAACATGTAAGTGAGTAAGCAACCCCTGCTCGGTGCATGCAAATGCGATTTAATGTTGTAGAAAAACACTTCCCTGTGATGCTTGTTAATTTACTGTGTGATAATTGTTTTAGTATTAACACAGCCTGCTGTGTGGGGGGCTGATGGGCCGTCATTAGCTCCGTGGAAAGCTTTGAACTCGGTTATCTGAACCCCTACAAGACGCCCCCTCCTCTCATTTCCCTTTGTCTTTTCTTTGGTTACAACAATTCATTTGTTCATCTGCATTCTTGTTATGTAGGAAACGCCGCGCCACGGCTAATGCTTTTATGAACTGAAATGTATCAACAAACAAAAATGCAGGCTTTCGGGTAACAGTCACTCAGCAACTGAAGGTGCTTTATTGTGCATGAAAATATGTATTTAAAGGCTTAGGGGAAAAAAACAAAACATGTGAAAGTCATGTTTTCAAATGTGAATTATTACATTTCACATGCAAAATAAGATATTTCACTAGTAAAATGTCCATATTTACCTATGATAACATTACGAGATTGGTACAAATCAGATGAGACTTAAACAAATGAAGTGCCTTGGTAGCCGAGTGGTTTCATCGCAAGCCATATAACAGCAGCAACGTCCCAGGTTCGATTCCGGCCTTGGGACCTTTGTCTTTCTCTCTCTCTCTCTCATTTCGACACTGTCCTCTGTGAAAGGCGAACATGACATAAAATAAAAACCACCACATTAGCAGAACTTGCAGTATATGAAAGAGAAAATGAAAGTGAACAATACAATTATAACTCAAAAATTGAAAATATCCATCACAGTTTATAGACCGACTTCATGGTTCTACTTTGACCTACTGATCTTATCGTAGTTGTGCGAGCACACTTTCCCTGTGCAGTGAGGGATTAATAACAACACTTTGGTTTTAATGGAGGGGTACATAGAGCAGGGGTTCTCAAACATTTTGGGGCCAGGGACCTCTTCAGGGGGAGAACATTTTCCAAGCACCCCCTCATAATCAAAACACCGTACTACCATTTGTACTCTTAGATGACATTGGAACTATTTGTATTGTAAAACTTTTCAACCTAAATTCTTCAGACCTGTTTGATAGTGATAAACAGAAACACATTTCAATTTGAATCATGTTAACAGAACTTGTTTTGCCCTGATATTCCAGGTGTTTTGTAATCAGATGTAGCTTTAGCTGCCCGGCTTCACGGCTTCAATCGCTAGCACATGAAGACACATGTCGCATTTTGGTCTCCTGTCGCTGTCGCTTCATAGAACAATTGTTATATTTTCTCAATTTAGCTAGTTTGCGTCACTTGAGGATATGGGCTGCTAGCACGCCAGCTAGCTAGCTGGCTACTAAGCTAAGCTAAGCTAGGCAGCAACGAGAACGGTTTGTTGCGCCCTGACCGAAGTAAGTGATTCATGACACATTGACGTGATGTGTCACAATCATATCAGAGTTTCTATTGGTCCAAAGCTAACGTGGGTGGGAGTAATGGACACAATATGCTTGTTTTATTGGCGCAAATGGTCCCCATCTGTAGATATGTACTTTTTAATATTACAGCACAATTTTACAATTTATAGCAAATTATTTCGCGGACCCCGTGACAGAGTGCCACGGACCCCTGGGGGTCCCCGGACCTCACTTTGATAATCCCTGGTTTAGATAAACTGGCCATACTGTTGTTTGGCTTGTTTACAACAAATGTTTGATGCTTGTGTCCCCATTTGACTCGCATTCCCAGATATCAGCTATCACTTTGGTGAATATAATGTTATCACAACTGCTAGAAACCTCCTTCTCTTATGTCTCATATTCAGAGGCTGTACTGCAGTGCTTACACCATTGTGGACCTGGTCACTGTAAACATTACATCTTGATATTTTATATTTCATTTGACTGTTTTCGGTGTTTCGTTTGTGTCGAGTTCTTCTCAGTTTCATTCATTTTCCAAACAGAAAAAAGGTGGAGAAATCTGCCTCCTCACAGCCTCCATTGATATTCTCTGGGGCGGGTCCACTCTCCCTTTCCATAAATATGCATGAGAGCCATAGAGTGTTGTATTGAATGGGCTTGATCCCTGTGTGAGTGTGTGTTTGTGTGTGTGTGAACCTGTATTTCAGTGTCTGAATATATCAGAATAGGCTAGGTTCTGGCTCGGTTCGAGTTATGTATCAGAGAGCTGTGTCACATACTGTATATTGTGTGTGTGTGTGTGTGTGTGTGTGTGTGAATGTGAGAGGCCAGTGGTTCCAGTGTTGGGGGTCATTTTGTGCCGCAGGGAAGCTGAAATGTCATGACTGGCTGCCGCCGTCTCTGGCTGGCTGGCTCTTAATTTAGCGTGGCTGATGAGGGTGGAGAGTCGAGCGCACGCGGTGCTGGAGACGAGCTGCAGGTCAAACGCCTGCGGTCACACCACCAAGTGAGGACAGTCGGTGAAACCGAGACAGAAATGTCTTTCTTTTTTTCTGTTTGGTTAGACCCGCTGACAGACATCTTTTTTATACAAAGCCGACGCTGAGTAATCGCTCTCAGTAGCTGTTTGATGAAGCATCAACTCACCGTCCTTCATGTGTACACGCAGTATGATTGTTTGTCAGCTGGGTAATGAAATTACAGTGTGTGTTTACAAGGGTCAAGATGAGAGTGACCTTTTTTTAATAAATATTGGATCAGCAAGTCATCGTAGTCTGCTTAAGATGACGACCGCAGCTATAAACAGATTGTCTGCGAGACAGAATGACATTTAACTCTTTATAGTTTAATCACACATTTTGATTGTGTAAATATATTTTTGGCCTGTGAGCATAAGCTTGAGTATTTTAGTCTGTCCTTTAGTATCAATATTCACGATCCCAAGGGGGAAATTCTCTGGATGTTTTGTCCAATCAGGTCAACATTTTTCCTTGATCAAGACTTTTGGGAATGCGAATGTCTTCAGTGACCTCCTGATCTCCTCTCTATAGCGCAACTGTGTGGCCAAATATTCCACTTCTATGCAAGAAATGTCAACTTCTAATTGGCAGATTCACATTTTCTTTACTAATTAAGTCCCTCAGAGGATGAAATATTTCCACATTGGATGCTCTTTGAGCGTTCCTTCAGGTCAAGATCTCTTGCACATGAGATACATTATAATATAACTGGTTACTGTAATATTTCTAAGCCAGATGATAAAACCTTATTATTATAGTTATTTTAAAACCTACCAGCGGTTCGTCTGTAAGACGAGCAGACTTGTCATTAGGTATGCCAACACTTTCATATTATTGGACAATAAATATTGTAGCCTTTTAAGCTATATTCACACTACGAGCTGAAGTGTTGCTAAAGCGCTCGTTGACCTATTTATGTCGTTAAAGTG
>CAKAKR010008032.1:1034-60185 GCA_916700685.1 Adelosebastes latens | reverse complement strand
AAGACTTTTTTTTCGGACATTTTTTTAGATCTTTTTTTTCAGACTTTTTTTTCGGAAATTTTTTCAGACTTTTTTTTCAGACTTTTGTTCTGGACATTTTTTTAGATCTTTTTTTTCAGGCTTTTTTTTCAGACTTTTTTTAGATCTTTTTTTTCAGACTTTTTTTTCGACGTTTTTTTAGATCTTTTTTTTCGGACATTTTTTCAGATTTTTTTTTCAGACTTTTCTTTAGATCTTTTTTTCAAACTTTTTTTTAGATCTGTGTGTTGCTGGACATTCGTAGTAAAAAGCACAAAAAATATGTTTTTGAAAGTCGTGTTAAGCGTCACGAAAAATTAAACGGATATTCATGTCTATGTACTCGAATCAAATAGATTAAATTTTGTGACTATTTCACGAACTGCCATGAGACTGTGTTGCTTCTTTCTATTCCCTCTCTTACCTCTTTCCTTTTAAAAAATAATCACCTCAGTCTCAGTGATGGTGAGTTTCACTTCCTCCCTTCCTTCTTTCCTTACTTTCCTCTCTCGATCCAAAAAAATAACCCTCCGATGCTCAAAAGACTGTAACAGGATTTTATTAACCATATTACATAAAGCAATTTCAATTCCTGCAGAGGGCTTCTTTAACAGGTACACACAGCTTAAGACTGTGTGCTGCGTTGGTCTCCTGGAACCATTAGAGCCTCCAAGTCTAGTTCCACTTTGCTCAAGGGCGCTCAGGATGTGATCACTGAGACAGTTTAAAATTCCCCTATCTATCTAATATTAATATAATAAATAATGTATGGCATGGACAGAGCCAGAGCTGCCATTTAGGACACGGAGGTCATGTCCTCAGCATTCTATTTTATTTGTGGGCTTTAGCAGCATCTTTCTGATTGGCTTTTCAAAGGTCAGCCTGATTTTATTGATTTTTCTTCTCCTGTTCTGCCTCTGTCAATTGTACTAAAATGCAAAGTGATTTCACAAGCTGCATACAAATAAGATGCAGATGTTCAAATCAAAATCTGTCCAATACTCCACATAAATACAAACAACTTATCTATTTATTTTTGCTGAGAATTCATGAGAAATGGCCTAATCATTTTTCATTCAGTTCCACTTTGTTATCCATTTCATATAAACCTTCTCCCTTTTCCCATCCAACACGATTACAGGAACCACAACAACACAAACTGGCCAGGATACATTTCACAAGTATAAGTTTGGAGCGTTATTTAGCCTCCTTCACTGAAAAACTGAACCCACTACAACTTAAAAATTGCAAGTTGCGTAAATGCGTTAAAAAAATTTGTGCGTTAACCCGTTATTATCATAGCGTTACTTTGACAGCCTTTTGTGTGTTTGCATGTCCAGGTGTTGTTTCCTTACCACATCAACCAGCTGTGAAATCTTGAGTCCAAAACATACAGTGATGGTGTCGTTGGCGTGATGGACAGGCCGCACCCACTTCTGGTAACCCCTGAAAAGGTTCCTCAACAAGGAATCCTCCATCTGGGCCAGCGACACAAAGTCTTCCTGATCTGGAAGGAGCCAAAGGAGAAGGAAGTGAGGAGGAAAAAATAGAGAGGAAGCAAGTTTGGGAGAGAAAATGGTATAGTGTTCGTGAGGATATACAGTAGCTAGGGATAGGATTATAAGTAGCCTGAAGCTGATGCTCTGCTAACATGCTGCTTTTGCTATATGCGAGTTGTGTAGACATTGTGTGTTACACTCAATACTGTGCCTGAACGCATCCTGTGCTGGCACTGATGGAAGACTGATACTGCTACTGCTTTTGACTTCAGATGTCAATTTAACGTGTTTTTGGCCTCCTTGGCTTTCCATACTGCTCTGCTAAGATGCCGCTCTCGCTACTATAGGCGGGCTGTTTAGACATTGGGTCTTTCTCAAACCACCCCTTACATCCTCTCCCTACCCACTCCCACTCTGTTTGTGCGTTCGCGTGGAAAGTCCGCCATATTAAGTGCCATCCCAAACCAATTAGCGGGGAGTGGAAGTAGGTTATAAAACCCTCCAACAGCAAGCCTGCATCGATGCCGACTTACTGGCGACGTGCAATGCCGTTTTGTGTTCATCATGGAACAAATGTAAGTTCCATGCAACTACCCGTGCAAACGTAAAATGCTCAAACTACGAGACATTTAATATTGTCATACAGATGTTAACAACTTATGGTTACATTGTATTTAGGATCAAATGTCTAGTCTATAAAACAGTAGACGTGTTCATTTGATTATAAAAAAAATTAAGCAGCTCATAAACATCCGAGCTAAAAACGAGAAGATGTTTACAAAAAAAAGAAAGAAATGCCACCAAAGAAACATGGTAGTACGTTTTATATTTAGTTTCTCTGTCTATTGCATATTCTTTTTATTGTTAATACTGTGAACCTTTGCACATCCCCTTGAACATATCTAGCACATTCCTGCCAAGCTCTTTCATTTTAAACGGATACATTGTACTTTTTTTAGGCCTATTTTTAAAAATATTTTTAATGTATTTTTTTCTATTCTATATTTATGTTTCTTGTTTATTCAGTAAAACACCAAAGCAAATTCCTTGTATGTGAAAACCTACTTGGCAATAAATTTTATGCGGAGTGAATGTAATGAGTCTGACACCTCACTGCCCACACTGTTACTTATGTAGCTTATTATTAATGCTGTGTTTAACAGTTGCCGGTTGATACGAAACCATGGTTACGAAACATTAGGACAGTTTCTGTTTCTGTTGGAGAGAGAGAAGTTCGTTCCAAAGCTTGCCGCTGTATTTGTACCCTACACCTTAAAGAAGGGTGCTTCATTCAGCTGTGAGTGTGACTACAAATGGAGTTCACTCCGTCACGATTGGGATTGGGCAGGGTCCAGTTTGAGAAAGGCCCATTGTGTAATATACAGCCACGTTAGCAGCTCTGTGAGGCTGTAAGGCTCACAATGGCGGTGCTAACATGCCGATGCTGATGACATTTGCTAATTAGCAATACGCTGATGACAATGTTATTAGTTTTGCAGGTATTTGGTCACAATCCAAAGAATTGGATAAACAGAAGTTCTGACCGGATGTCAGAGAATCACCCCAGTTGTTACAATTCATCCTGAAGGGGGCATGGACGTGTGCACCAAGTCCCATGGCAATCCATCCAATAGTTGCTGAGACATTTCACTTAAAACCACAAATGTCACCCTCATGGTGGCCCTACAGGAGAAGCCAGAGGATCACCAAAGTTGTTAGGATTCATCCTCTGGGTACCGTGAATATCTGTACAAAATACTGACAATCCATTCAATGGTTGCTGAGATATTTCAGTCTGGACCAAAGTGGTGGACTGACTGACCAACGGACTGACATTTCCATCCGTACAGCCATATCACTAAATATGGACAGAGCAAGAAATTTGACAAAACTACTTTTTTCTCTATTTTCAGACACTCTATAAAGTAAATTGCGCATTTAATTACACACTATTGATAATATTAATTCAGCCACTAGATGTCGCATTCTCGATGCCAGGCACTTACCGACAATCTCAGCCATTTATCCGTTTTTTTCCACACCAACTAATGACCCAGAGATTCCACGTGACATCAATGTTGTTTTACTATTGGCTCACAAGCCTTGTTAGAAGTGGGAAAGTCCGATATCTTCCACAGAGATAAACAAAACATTAATTTTGGACCCGCCAAAATGTTTAAGATTATTAATTCACAATCATAATATTTTTTTCAGGAAGTCATACTTTTATTGGGCACCTTTCTAAAAGCTCTGTGGATGTATTATTTAAAAATATCTATATTTGCTTAAAGCAAAAATGTTATTAATAAGTAAACATACCTACATTAATCAATTATGAAAACAATTTTGCACCCCTTATTATATGGCTAGTTTGCTCGCATGCATGTAATATGCATGTGCACAGACAGACGTGTACAGAAATATCACCCTCTTCCAACTCTTCCATGTTTAAGAACATACAAAGACACAGTCGTGCATGAACGAAGTGAACCACCTCCCCAGAGTCTCAAAAGCAAGTGGAGGGAAAAATTAATTCAGGGCCTTAGAGTCAGAGACACACACATACACACACACTCTCAACCCCGGACTGACAGCTGGTCATGGCCGAGCGAATGCATCTAAGCTCCCAAGGCTGACAAAATGATCACGCTGACATGATCACCTCAGACAGAACAATTGCCAGGGGAGACGAGCTGAGCTCCGAGCGCTTTGTGCAGCCAGGCACAAGACATAATAGTCAGTTAAAGAGTGATGCTCACGCTGAGCAGGAGACGAGCGCGACGAAGGAACGGTGCTTTCACTTCATCAGCAACCGAGTGCACCACCAAGTTCAAGTGCAGACAGCTGGGAGATGTCAGGTCTCTTAGGTAGACAATTACAGAAAACACGGTGAAATTCAGTTTGGTTAAAAATACGCAGTCAGACTGTTCAGAGACTCCTCAGTGGCTTAAAGTTACTTGATTTTACTGACAGCCAGCGTGCTCATCAAGAGCTTTAACGTCCTGTAGAATTGTCCTCGAGCAAGACACTGAACCTCTTCCCTGTTCCTCGTTGTAACTCACTCTGAAAGATGCAGATGACAGCGGCATGTGCTGGCCGCTCAGAGCATTATGTGGTATTTATACTCGAGCCGCACAGCAGAGCCTCCCTCATTAACTCTATCAACTCTGAGCTCTGAGCGTTCGGCTGCATTAAGAGGACGATATTTGGCACGGCCAGTGGTAGCGTTGCAACAGAGGCGGAGGCTGATAGACAGAAAAGACGAGTTTGAATCAACAGCCTCTCAAACAAGGGGAATGGAGCAGAGGAATGGAGAGAGCTGATAAGGGAAGGAGTGAGACAGAGTGACCCAGAGCAATTCCCTTCAGTGTCTGAGGGAGACAGAACGAGGGGGCAGAGTAGAGGTTGGTGCAGAAGGAGAAGTGGGGCAAGGGGAATGAGAACCGACAGCCAAACAGATAGCAGGGAGAAAGCAAATCCCCATTTTCGCTTTTTTCTTAACACAAGGTTGTGTACCTCGCAAGCAAATCTTTCTCATCCGACATGCTACATATATTACTTGATACACTAGATTCTGTTACTGTAGTTCAGTATTTTTCTTTTGATTCAAACTTAATTTCTCTGTGCCTGAATTTGAAGTTATCCAGAACAATCTTTCAATAGCTGTATCATTATCTGTTTGTATTTCTTGTTTAAAGGACCAGTGTGTAACATTTAGGGGGACCTATTGGCAGAAATGGAATATAATAATAATAAGTATGTTTTCTTCGGTGTATAATCACCTGATAATAAGAATCGTTGTGTTTTCGTTACCTTAGAATGACCCGGTTATATCTACATAGGGAGTGGGTCCCCTCTCCACGGAGTCCGCCATGTTGCACCACCATGTTTCTACAGTAGCCCAGAACAGACAAACCAAACTTTTCCTGCTTGGGCCGGGGTCGATAACGTTACTCGCTCCCATCGCTGCCGCTCTCTCTCACTTGCTTCACCACTCACTTCCTAATTACACACACACTACACACTGGCTCTGCTCCAAATGGCTCTAGAGAGGGACATTCGCATTTTCACGTCGGCCACCGTAGCTCTCCAACACGCTTGGCACACGAGAGAGGCTTCAGTTGAGGGCAATCTCCTCACCTCACCGCTAGATACCGCCAGATTCTACACACTGGACCTTTAAGTTCTCACATGAAAGGGGCTATTTCAAAGACAAAAACTCTTTTAAAACTTGTTTAAGCTTGCAGTTAAGTAACACTTCGCATCGCCCTGTCTGGGTTTATTTCACAACAATGACCTGCTAGCTGTACATTATCCCCGTCCAACATCAGAACTGCGACCATAGGAACGGGCTGTTATACATAACAACAGTCTGCTATAAAGAAATAACAGACTAAATCATTATAAATTGGTTTCTACCAATAACTGGTACAGTAGCTCTATAGCTTTGGATACACAACCATAACGTGATAGTAATATAAATTCATTGTTGATTTAGTTTTTTTTATAGTTTCTACTATGTAGTACGGTAATGTAGTACAAACATGTATGTGTGCTTGTCAATACCTGTGAGCTATAGTATGTAGACGGAGCGGTCACAGCCGGTGTGCAAGGTGCAGCGGCACAAGGTGGAAAACCTGCAGACTCGCAGCGAAAGCTGGACCAGAGAGGCCAGACACACAGCCACCCAATGTTAAAGATCAAAGTAAGCGCTCTACATATATTGAGCACCTTCTTTTCTTGTAAAATGTCCGGTGTAATCGGTCACACCGAAGTTGTCACAAGTTTATTAACCGGTGGGAAAATGTCCTCATCGTCACATCCCTACTTGTCAATAGCGCGGTATTGCGGTTATTGCGATAGCCCTTCTTCCACAGGACTTTGATCAGAAACGTAGCCTACTTGTGATACGTCAAAAACAAACAGAATCCGGGGGAAAATACATCTCCCTTGAAACATAACTGACAATACAGTTTCATTGTATGGGAATGTCATTTTTTAGGAGACCAGGCTGGCATGTGAGGAAACGAGAAAACTCAGAGAGTGCTTTAGGGTATGTGTGTATGTGTGCATGGACACAAATGTACCCTTATATTCCCTGTCTTCAGTCTACTCCTGTTTCCTGTTGGGTGTGTTTGAATCTGAAGTTAAAGTACACACAGCCTGTTCAGACTCAGACAGATTACCTCCCGTTGCATCAGATCCCCTGTAAAGCACTCAGTTTGTAAAGGCTTGAAACAGGCCGTCAGTACACTCAGTCAGCTGAATCCTATCTAGCATCTCTACAGGAAGCAACTCTGTCTCAAGATCCTCATCAACAAAAACATACGAGCCAAACTAGTCAAACACCACAGGGATGGATCCCTCCCTCAGATAGAGACTGATTGACTTTGGGTTTGCGTGTGTGTGTGTGTGTGCATGTGTGTGTGTGTGTATGGTTGATTGAGCAGAGGTGAAGGGGATACTATTGATTAGAACGTACGGCCTGATGGCTGGGGGGATGGGGCTGATTCTCTGTGAGGAAATGATGATACATTACTGTGTCTGTGTGTGTATCTATTTGCTATACAGACGACATAACAAGACATCTTACACACATGTACACTGTGTGTGCTACAGTGTGCTGATGATTGATACAGACACAGGGGTGACCCAGAGTTCAACAAACACCCTGCCTCCTCGTCAATCTAAAACACCCCATGGGTGACACAGTGGTATGATCACCTTGTCCCTTCCACCATCTGTTCACTGTGGAGCCACAGCAGGATGTACCATTGAGAGGGGTAAAAGGATGAGAGGGAAAACAGAGGGGAACCCATTTTTTTCTTCACACACTAGTGCAAATGAAAGACTTTTTGCCTTTACTCAATGCAGTTGTCACTGATTTCTAATGAGACCTTTGGAAAAGGGGGAAAGGCAAGAATGAAGAGAGAATCATAGAGAAAGAGAAAAGAGAGAGGGAAGCCAGCTATGCAATCTGAGCTGCAGCCCTGCTCATGTTTACCCACAATGCAACAGGGTAGGTATCTCTGGGGGAGCCAAGACTTTTCACAATGGTTAACCCCATCACTCATAATGCCCTTAAGGCATGTACTGTACCGTATGCGAGCGTACACGCCAACACATGTCGGTTCACACATAGTCATTGGGTGTCAAAGACACTGAGCATCACATGACCGCATGTGTGCAATATTACTGTTAGAAAGTAGGCTCGTTCGAGATGAACTGCACCTCGCCTGGAAAGTAGACGAGATTAGGCGGCAGCAGGTGGCGGAGACAAAAAGCTGCGGTCAAGTCGGACAGTTTCCGTTTCCAGCAGCCTTCAAAGAATTTACAGGAAGTCACAGGAAAAGTGACATCCTGTTAGATCCGATCTGTAGGCTACTTGTAGTTTGCAGACCTCGCTGGGATTTATTTATATTTGTTTGTAAATATATGTGGAACTGTGCGTGTATCTGGCATTGGATTCTATCCTTTATTATTTTTATGTCCGCCTATTAAAGCACTTTGTGATGAGCAGTCGGTGCTATATAAATAACCTTCATTATAATAATTATTCTTAATATTGTTATCAACCACAATATTTTTTAACAGATGAAACCTTCATTGCGCAGACTAATACCCTACAATCTAGCGTTAAATATTACATTTACACAGAAAGTTGTGACTTTCTACAACATGTGGTGTTTGCTGTCAAACTGAGAGCCAATCAGCTCTTTGATCAGGCGACAGCCAGGCGTTTCCCATCATGCCCTGGGTCTTGCAGTTGGTGGAGAGCAACTGCGGTGCCCGGCTCTAAAAACTGCGGCCGCCTCGATCTCGTGAGGTTATCGTTGCCCACGTGTGCATGACGTCAGAGCAAGTTGGGATCAAGACGGACACAAATCTAACCGGCATGCATTGCGCGGCGATCACCGGTGATCGATTCTGCGCAGGCCAGGCTCATCTCGAACGAGCCTGTTGTTTCATGTCCGCCTTTAACCTGATGAGCTCTGAGAGGAGCCACAGGCTCACCTGTGCTATTCAGAGTCAACTAGGCACAGGTGAGCCCAATCAAAAGACAATCAGCAGAAGAACATTTCTCTGTTTGCCCTGCTACCAGCCGTATCTGATCCCCATCAAGTGTGTTTTCTGAAGTGAGTTCTTCATGTCTCTGTTCACTTTAGGACTTGATTCATGTTTTAAACTGGAATATGTTTGTGATTAGACATTATCTGGATTTCAGTTAATTATGATTGCATTGAGTAAATGCATGTGCAATGCTGCTGTGTTGATGTCATGCATCTTCCTTGTTTGTGTATGAATGCAGACACCACTTGATGAGGTTAAAGGGGAAACCCATCTGAAATAAAGTCTTCTTCGGTGGAATTTCCTGTCTCTCTCTCTCTCTGATTCTGGTTGCCTCACATCCATTGTCTAAATGTCCAGAGTCTGCAGCCCTCACCACTTTGGTCACCTGAACAATTACTGTACACAGCCGTTGTCATTGTAATTCAAAGAAATACTATGGAAACTGTTGTCAGCAGTATCTGGAATATTCAGAGTAACTGGGACATCATTTATGGGAAGACATGGGCTGCGTCCAAAATGGCATACTATGCACTACATACTCAAAGTGCGTACTATTGTTCAACATACTTTTGTGTGAATTAACAGTAGGAGGCCTATGTGTCTTTTTGGACACACTGAACTGTAATTATTGCATCCCGAGGACCTCCTTGCCAGTTGGAGACATGTAACCATGGTAACCTGTGCCAACCTTATGTGACCAAAACGACGGTTTGTGAGAATCTAAGTCTGAATTAATTTAAAATATATATATATTACGCCTAGCAAAGTGAAATCTTATACTTACACTTAAATTAAAGCTTTATTGACGTTGCAGAGCTGTCCAATGTCTGTTGTGAATGTTGTCGTCACTACCGCAATGCATTGTGGGATATTTATGCCACCGTAGTGTCCAGCGTTGCATACTGTAATATTTCACTGGAAATAGTATGCGATTCGCGTACTATTGGTTTCATACTAAGGTTTCGGACATACTAAAAAATCTCACATACTGTTTAGTGTACTAAATGGCATGTTGGTGTGGAATTTCGGACGTGTCCTGGGACATCATTTGGGGAAAAACATGCTGTGGTTGAATTTTTAGGGAGTTGGCAGCATATAGGTCGGAGACAAGCAGTGTGTTCCAATCCACATCCTTCTGTACTTACACTTACTATTTTGAGTCCATAAGTGTGTTCACACTGTGAAGTACGGCAAAATGCAGTGCACTCGAAGTACCTGGATGTTGTACTCAAAACGGTCAAATCGTTGAGTGTGGAACGCTGGACACTTTTCACACTCAATTGTCGCCATCTTGGCTACGTAGCGGAAGGGGCGGGACCACGACCACTATTCAAACATGTGAAAATGGCGGCAGATGATCCGGGAGCTTTTGCGGTGCTGAACAACGTACCTTATAGATGTCTATCGGCTACGTAGATAACAGAATAAAACAATACGTAAACATACCGGTGCGTTTTCAGCCAACAGGAGGACACATCGTAGGCGTAGGCGACGACGTTGGAAACGTAATTTCCACTTTGCTTTCGTTTTCTGTGTATTCTTGATCAACAAAGCAGGCAGGTATTTTGGCGGGTAGTTGACGGGTACAACCTGAAGGAGGCAGCAGGACACAAAGGAGGCCAGCTGCTGTAAAACACCGAAGAAGAAGAATTTAGAAGATATTTTGGCGGGCAGCGAGCCGCGGTGAAATGTTGCGATCGTCATTTCCGGTAAGTGCGGCGCAGAGTATTCGATTTGAGACGACCCTACCCCGTTGCAATTCACGCACTACTCAAGTAAGTACAGAGTGCACACAGTGCACTACATTGAAGTGTACTTCAGGAGGTACGTGGATTGGAACACACTGAAATATTTGAAAAGCTGGACAGATAAAGTCTGCATGACGCTAGAGGAAAGAGAGAATTAATTTTTTTATTTTATTTTTAGTAATTTGGGTGAACTGAACCTTTAAAATCCAAGCATGACATGGCATGCTAACCTGCTAGGTGACATAACTCCTTTGCAGGAAGCTCAGTGTCACTTTAAAATGTGATTCTTCATTAACTTAACTGTGGACCCCGGACAGCTAATTGGATGCTGAAGGTGATGGATTAATCATTTTCACCAACTTGGCACCACTTCTCTCTCCTGCTCCCTGTCACTATAACACGCACACACACATACACACACACACACACACATATATGCTGCATAATTATACAGCAAGAGTAATGTACAGCATGTGCTGCCAAGAGCAAACCCCATCTCGAGATTAGAGTGATGTAAAAGCTTTACAGTAAGATGAACACTGCTTTTCTGGAGCTCAGCACCACATTGTTTATTTTTCATAACACCATATCTGAGTCACAGCTTTATTATGTAAGGGAATTCTTTTCTCATTAATCTCAGTGTTTTTTTTTTATTGTCCCACATTTGTTGTTGTCTTGCAGAGTGATATATAGAGCCATGAATCAGTCCTACATCCCCAGGAGGGCGCTGCTCTCCCATCCTTTAATAAATCATGAATGTGCTCCTCTCACCTGACCCCATCATTCTGTCCTGCTGTCACCATTAAAAGTGCAAACACATCTGAATTATACAATATGCCCGCTCCCTTATCAAACTCTTTCCGCATTAAGAATAGAAGCACTGTGCAGGATGGAGCAACATCACTCTGTTTGATAAGTGAGTCTGTGGGATGCTGTGTTTTGATCGCGCAATAACCAAATCCTCACCAGAATGAACATGTTTCTGCATCCTAAGTCAATTTGTTTGGACAGATGAGATGCTAACAGGCAGTAGTAGCGCACCTTCAACAGTTTAAAGAGCCAATAGGTTTTCCTGATTCTTACCTTCCGTAGTAGCCTTCCCGAGAGCAAGGGAGAAGAACCACAACACCGCGACCGCAAACTTCATGCTCCCTCTGATCATCTTCTACAACACCGATGATTGGATGTATCCAAAGCGTAGATCAGATCATTGTAGTGTTCACACACACAGTCCTGCAGTGAGCATCACTTCAAGCAGCCGAATGTGGGACCTCCGGATTATCACCGTGCTGCTGGCCGCTTTAAATAATGAAGGACAGACCGGTTGTTGGTGGCTTTGTAGAACACGGACCGCCTTCACACGATGTGGAGCAGCAGCATCAGCAGCAGCTCGTGTGATTCTTTTTTCTTTCTCCCTTCTTCCTCGTGTTGTGTCGCCTGTTCTGTTTCCCTGCAGCTTCGTATCGTGTGTGTGTGTGCGTGTCCCGGTGCAGAGATGGTGATGCTGCCGGAGCGGAGCGGAGAGGAGCCGGGCTGAGGGCTGAGGGCGGGACGGAGGAGGGCTGGCCCGTCAGAGGATGAGGATGAGGACCGATCTGGTACCCATCCAGAGGTAGGTAGGTAGGTAAATTCAATAAATTAATTAATTAATAAATAAATCGCGATTTAAAATATTTAATGTGATTAATCGCACATTTTTTTAATCTGTTCAAAATGTATCTTAAAGGGAGATTTGTCAAGTATTTAATACTCTTATCAACATATGAGTGGGCTTGCTTTATGCAAATGTGTGATTTATTAGTGGAAATCAATTAAAGGGACTGTTTGTAAATTTCAGAAATGCTTGTTAACAGCGACACCTGTGGCCGTTAAGTCAACGAAAGTCAGCGTCGGCCTCGCGCTCGCTTGCTCTAAATAGACATGAACGAGCATTGCTCAAAACAGTGAGGCGACACACGTCAGCAAAAACCACAATATCACTCTATATTTCAGCTGCTTGGCAGTAATGTTAGCTGACCAGATGGAGGTCTCTCCATGAATCAATGCTGATCCTAGTGTTGGCTTTTCCTGCTTCAGCCTCCGGGGCTGAAGCAGGAAGAGAAACGTTATCGTCTCCGAGCAGGTGCCGGTGCTGCGGAGCCCCGTCACTTCACAAGACACAGGAAACCTCTGTTGGTCTGGAGGAGCTGCAGCATTTATTTCTGCACAAACGTCCACTGTACATTCACTAGATATTATCAGAGCTAAGCTAACTCTCCTGCAGTGTGTAGGGAGCGCGCATGCACATGTAGAGGTGGAGCGAGACAGCGAGAAAGCGCGCGGTGTGTGAGTGAAGGCAAGCAGGCAGAGGAGAAGAGACTCCGGCCACACGCGAGCGCGCATTGGAAACCGACCCGGTAGATTTATGTGTGTAAAAAGTTACAAACAGTCCCTTTAACAACACAAAACAATGACACATATTGTCCAGAAACCCTCACAGGTACTGCATTCAGCATTAAAAAATATGCTCAAATCATAACATGGCAAACTGCAGCCCAACAGGCAACAACAGCTGTCAGTGTGTCAGTGTGCTGACTTGAGTATGACTTGCCCCAAAACTGCATTTGATTAGAGTGGGCATGTCTGTAAAGGGGAGACTCGTGGGTACCCATAGAACCCATTTTCATTCATATATCTTGAGGTCAGAGGTCAAGGGACCCCTTTGAAAATAACCATGCCAGTTTTTCCTTGCGTAAATTTAGTATAAATTTGGAGCGTTATTTAGCCATTCTCGCGACAAGCTAGTTGTCTAGCTTAGTCTAGTTTCATATGATGCCAGTATCTTCACTCTAGCTTTAAAACTGAGCCCACTACAACTTAACTTAATGCATTAAAGAAATTAGTGGCGTTAAAACAAATTTGCATTTACACGTTATTATTGCGTTAACTTTGACAGCCCTAAAATAAATAAATAAAAACATATTAGATAGATAGATAGATAGATAGATAGATGGATATATGTGCATATACGTACACATTAGCTAATTGTTATGTATCATAAAAAGCTATTGTTTTTTGTTTTTACAGTAAGGAGATGCAAAGGAATAAAAACATGAAGAAATGGCTTGCCACACATTGACCTAATATTTCCAGGTATTTTTTTAAAGAGTAATCTAATACCAGGGTTAAAAGCTCACTCGTGTACTATCCTCTCGAGTTCAAATTTCAGGTCTGTTGCACTTCTGATTCAGCATCATTGACGGGTATGGTCAGAAGGGGTGAGAAATAAGCTCTGTTGCACCTGTAATCATGCCCAACAGTGATGTCACTCACATCATTGCAGTTTTTTAGCATATAAGTATTGCCTTAAGGCCTTCTGTGTGTTTTTCCCTCTTGACTTTACTTGTTTGCTTGCTTTCCTCACTTCCGTTTCTCTTCTCGTATACTGATTAGCTAAAGCTGAACAGCCAATCAGAGTGATTTCTCTCACTGATGGGCTCCACCGCTGATTCGACATGCTTAATCGGACGAAAAATCTCAGACACAGGCAGACGAGAGCCAACGGTGCAGCACACACTGCACAAACTAGGCTGACAGATGCTCACCGATGGCCCCAAACTGTCCGATTGGTGTGTCAGGGCCTTTAAGCAGCCCTGTCTCCTAAAAATGACATTCCCATACAACGAACCTGCATTGTGAATTATGTTTCAAGGGAAACGTATATTGTTGTGAACTACGTTTACTTTTGATGTATCACAAATACATTTGAAATGATAGTGCGCGGAAGTCCGCGTAGGGAGGAAGTCGGGGTGGTGGACGTGTCAACAAACAACGGACTTTTGCCCAGGAGACTGCTGTTCGTGCCTCGTGTGAAACTAAAAGTCAATATTCACTTATTTTAATCATGATGTTTTTTTACTAAACTGAATCAAGTAGTTTTGTTGCGTTTTTTTGTTTTGTTTCAACTTTGTAGTCAATTAAAGCCAAACCATGATGTTTTCTTTACTAAACCTAACAAAGTAGTTTTGTTGCATTTTTTATGTTCTGTTTCAATTTACAACATTAAACAAATCTTTTAAACTGTGACTGTAATCCGGGAGAAAATGTGTTTTTACGCCACACAACAAAAGTGGTGCTCAAAACTGCACACCTTAACATGACCGAAATAAATCCTGAACATGACTTCATCAAAGGTTCGCAAGTTCGCATAAGGATTGCGCTGAACTACAGGGTTTACCACTTTACTTTATAAGCAACACTCATCGATGTTGTGAAGCACTTTAGTTTATGATGAACGGCTGAAGATCATCTTTCAGGAAGCAGTGACCTGTAAGTTTCCTCTCAGAAGCCCATCGCACTGCTTTATAGGCAGTGAGTCTGCACATTATCGTAAATCATCAGAGTGCAATTTGATGCATCATTCATTCAGCTACACACTTATCATACCATGCCATGCCATGCCATGCCATGCCATGCCACGGCATAATCTCTTTATTTGTCACAGGAGGCTATGGGCGAGGCCGTAAGCACAAAGAATGTTTCAAGCGAAACTGAATCCATGCTAATAGTATAAGGACACTGTGTTCTGGAGTGAACAAAGGAGCCCAGATGACTGGAACAATACACTCTGCCACATCACATCCTGACACCAAATCTGATTAGAGCCCTTACTGTATGTGGGCATCATGGACCCTGATTAGAGCCTGATTCCAGTACAAGGGAGCCCACAAGACTGGAGCTGGTTGTGCTTTTATTTTGCGTAAGCTGTTATTCCAAAGCTATCACCTTTCTCTGATAAAAGGAGAAGTGGCGAGGATGAGCACTTACTGTATGTAGCACAATCTATCTAATTACCTGCTGTACGAGCCGAGTGGATGAGGTGATCCAGTTATTGATCTCGCAGAGAGTTTTCATACACTGTTGGGAAATTAAGAAATATGCATCTCCTCCGGTTTAGTGCACTTCTGTTATGAGTTAAACCTGCAGTAGGCAGAATGTTTTTGGCATCATTTGGCAAAGATTTCCATAATAACCTTTCAGCATGTTGTAATTCAAGTGTTCTGAGAGAAAACTACACTTCTGCACCTCCTCATGGCTCTGTTTTCAGGCTTTAGAAAATCTAGCCTGTGATGGGAGACTTTGGCCAATCACAGGTCATTTGAGAGAGAGAGCCTTCCTATTGGTTGTTCATTCAACAGAGGCAGCTGTCAATCACTCGCGAATTCCGATCAAACGGTCAAATTAGGCAGCGCTGATCAAATATACATTTTTTTATTCTCTTACTGTAATACCTATTTCTCGTGTAAAATGTTTTCAGAAATATCTTGTAGTGTACTGTTTAGCTGTAAAATGAGAAAGTTTGCTCCGGCTGGTGGGCGGTGCTTGGTATTTCCTCAACTGATCTCAACATGGCTGCCAGGTCACAAACTTTATCCTTTTACAGCCAAAAAGTACACTACAAGATGTTTCTGAAAACATTTTACGCGAGAAATAGACATTACAGTAACAGAATATTAATTTACATTTGATCAGTTCGCAAGTGATTGACAGCTGCTCAGAGACGGCAGGCTCCAGCTCGGCTCTGATTGGTTGTTTTCCCTGGGAAATCTTGCAGATGCCATTAGGAGGACACCAGATGACACAGAGGCACATGATTTTTATCAGATTACCTGTTTCATGCACTACTGTCAGGATATAGTGACTGATTTATAAAAACAACTTCTTTTTAATCATATTTGCTCCAATCTCGCCTACTGCTGCTTTAATGGTGGTGGAACAGAGAGAAAATACGACCGACATGAATATAATCAGGCTTCACAATAGGCCTAGCGGTGTTATTTTCCTCGCATGTGATATAAAACGCATCATTGTGTCACCGTGTAAAAGACATCTAGCAGAGAAGTGATAGAGTGTGAAGAATGGGAGTGGATTTATGGAGGCGCAAAGGTCCGACAGCCAGAGCATCTGACAGAGAGCAGAGAGCTCGGATTCATTTGCTTTGTGTCATTTATTCCGGCAATCAAATAAGCAGTAAGTCAACTCGTAAAGAACTCGTGGCGAGCCAGTGAAGGAGATGGACTCTCTCTCTCTCTCTCTCTCTCTCTCTCTCTCTCTCTCTCTCTCGTAATTAATTTTGAGCTAACAGCATCTGGAAGAAGAACTGCAAGGTGAATCATTCTGCACCCACGCACAAACACGCAAACAAATGCATGGGACCTGATGGTTCATTCATCATCGACATGGACACATAATTCTTTACTGCACACATGCAGGTCACATGGCACATGGCTGCTTATATTGGCTTTGAATCTCATTAAATGCTGTCTGATCGCAGCTCTGCTATTGCCAGGCCTATCTGTCTCACACATACAGAGACAAACACTCACACACACACACACACACACACACACATCATGTATCAAGAAGGCACGACCTCCCTGCTTATCTAACGCCCAAACCGACTATGCCGCTTCTGTGTCAGTGCACACAAACTGACAGCGAGTGTTTCAGCCTTGTTATCCGACGCTGGAGGTAAATGTAGATTCTGGATGGTCTTTAAGTTGCAGACTACTTCAGTAATTAGTCTCATTCCACTTCCAATGCATGTTAATTAAGAAAATGAGTTCACATTAAGGTCATCAGAGCTGAAGGGAGGGGGTCGGGGGAGCAATCTGTGCTTTAATTATAAAAGAGATGTGAAAAGCCCCATCTTTTGGACAGACTTGCCAAAACTCCTGAGTATTTTGGAAGACACAAGTCTTTTCTTTCTTTCTTTCTTTCTTTCTTTCTTTCTTTCTTTCTTTCTTTCTTTCTCCTGCTTCATAATAGCTTTCTGATGTGTTTACCCTCTGTTTTTATCTCCATTTTATATCCCTTTTCTTTCTCTTCGAGGACGAAAAAGAGTAATTGAGTTTAGCAGAGAGCACCATGTAATCCACTTTTCACATCTGTGATTTTCCAGGATTACTGTATTTGTCCACTTATTGCAATGCATTGAATAAGTGTATAGGGCTGCCCCCTCTTAGTCGATTAGTCGACTAATGGGTCGTTTTGGTCTTATAGTCGACTAATATTTCTTTATTTGATTATTATGCTTTTTTCATGCTTAATGACCTTTTTCCAAAAAAGGACCTGTTATGCTTTTTTTTCAGGTGCATACTTGTATTTTGTGTTTCTACTATGTATAGATGCTTTAATGTTCAAAAATGCTTTACTTTTCTCACACCGGCTGTGCTGCAGCACCTCTTTTCACCTTCTGTCTGCTGGCCCACTGTTCAACCAAACCAAATTCTTCAGGCTCCGCTCCAGCTCCGCTCTAACTAGCTTTGTTAGAGGGCGTGCCAAACTAGCCGCTAGGTAAAGTTTGTTACTTGGTGACATCACCACGTAACGAAAGAAAAGGCAAAACTTCAAGCGAAGTGTTTCAAGCAGCTCAGGAGCAGTGTTTCTGTGGGGGGAGAGTAACTCCCTTTGACGTGGACTTTGGACTTTGTAACTTTTGCTTCATAACATGCACAAAAAAACGACAGTATATAACACACTAAAGGAAAGGGAAAAGCACAAAAGCATATAGGTCCCTTTTAAATCAACGAATCACAAAGTCGTATGAGTGTTAGTCAACTAGAAATGTTTTCTGTCGAGGACAGCCCTAAATAAGTGCCATGTTTTTGTTGAAGAATGTGGATGTATGGTAATCTAATGCAACATTATATTGTTGATTAACTCCGTCACTGTAGAATTGCAGTTTTCCCTTTCAGCTTACAATAGACCGATGCTTAATGCAACGACATAAAGGCACGTACCACCCACACACATACACAGGAAAACCAACTAACAGAATGAACTGAAACTGAATGTCTCCGTGCTCTTTATCAAACTGCGGTTGTTCCCCCCACTACCATTCAAACAGTCATGCTTCAGTGTGTGTTCAGTGACCTTTTCAATCCAAACAGAAAGGTAAACTACGGATGAAATAGGAGCATTCGCCTGTGGCTGTGTACACATGTGTGTCCCTGTACATCTATCTTTGTGAGAACCAATTTCAGTTTAAACCCCTCAGAGCAACGGAAGAGAGGCCATTTTTACTATAGAATCAGGATTAATGTTAATTAAAGGTTGACTCCACCAATTTTTACAAAGCAAGATCACTCTACCCGTCATGAAGAAAACACTACTCAGCATGTGAAAACAGAGCTCTCTAAAGAAGATTACCATGGCGATGTCATCAGGGTTATCTCAGTTTGGGCTTGAAGACTACACATTTATAACGTTTATAAACTGTATATACAGTATATATCATACAGGGTGGGTGTAATGAAGGGTGATGTCGAGTTGTGTTGTGGCAAATGTAGGATATTTCATACTGCTGAGATTGCTTTTTTCAAAACTGGTCATTTGCAAGTCCTTTATTCTTTGTCCTTTATGGAAGTGACATGCTAAATAGCTTGATTAGCCCTTTATGGTCGAGGTCAGGTACTGGAGAATGAATTTGAAAATAGACATACTGGTAATGTTATGGTGCATTAGCCTGATAACTCAGGAGACTGCATCTGCATTGCCGTATTATAAGCATATAAGCAGCTAAATTTCACACAAGGAGATTTAAAGAAAGCTGACATGATTCAGACCGCGAATCCCTGCTGCAGCTGAGCTCATACCTGGGACTTCAGCTGCTGTCATTTGTCATACTGATGTTGTGTAACGTTATTATCCTTCCCTACCCTCTTCCTCCTCCTGTCCCTCCTTTTTCTACTTATTTACTCATATTTTATATAACAGTTGGAAGGTTTCTTATACTTCTTCTTCACCTCAAGAGTGTTTCCACAACATAATTTACTTCACACACACACAAGGAAAACAGTGCATCCAAGCATTCACCTGAACAGAGGGTGATAATGAAATGCCGGTGTGCGAAGGCTCGCCCACCAGCACTGATCCAGTATGGCTGAGTGACCAGCGTCTCTAGAAAGGAGCAGCTCCTGGGAGAATAAAGCTAAATCTTCCTCTCAGTCTGGTCTTCTTAGACAGCGACAAAGAGTGTGTGAGAGAGAGAGAGAGAGACAGAGAAAGGGTGGGATATGGACTACAGAGGGAATGAGGACCACAGCCTAATTAAGAATGAGTTGGAGATTTCAAAGAGAATTGATTAGATCCAAAACAAATCCAAACTTAATGATATATATACAGTATATATATAGGATATCCCAGTCTGTTTTAGTAACTCATCATTAGAGTCCTCCATTAAGAAATATTACAGAAGTAATCATTAACGATATTCATCAAGTCTGGCCTGATTCGCTCCTCACTTGTTTTATAATAATTGGCTACTCTATAAAATTTGAGCTGGAATCATTAACTAATGGTTCACTAGCAGTTAAGATACTCATTTGTTTTTTTTATTGAGTTATCATTAACTAATTATTACCTACTCTATAACATTTGATTGGGAGTTACTCATCAACTAATGGTTCACTATAGCAATTAGATCTTCATTCATTTTTTAAGCAAGTGATCATTAAATAATCATGACCTAATCTTTGACTAATCAAATTTGACTCATTAACTAATGGTTCACTAACAATTAAATCCGAAGTCGTTTTTTTTTTTTTGTTGTTTTTTATCAAGTAATCATTGAATATCATTACCTACTCTATAAATTTGATTGGGAGTTTCTCATTAACTAATGGTTCACTAGCAGTTAGTTCCTCATTCGTTTTATTTTATTAATCATGAATTAACCTTATTGCAAAGGTTAATTAATAACCTCTTCTTGTGTGCAGGTTGTGTGTTATAGTGCAGGTAAATTGGGATTTCTCTGGTCTCAGACTTTTAATATATAGTCTATAAATATAACCCACAATACAAAGATCTGGAGGACAGAACAGAAGTCCCTTGTTTGTCTCTAGTTCACATTGTGTTGCCAGACTATAGGAGGTTAGAACGGGTTTGTGAAAGAGTATGAAAACATGCTCTCAAACATGTTGCTCTTTGCTGCTCTGTTGTTAGACTCCCAGGAGGAAGCGCTGACGAAGTTCTGTAGTGCTAATGGAAGGTTCAGGGTGAGGAGCTCTCTGTAAGAGCTGGTGCACCTATGTTTGCACAAGCACACACACACATATACACACTAACAGCATGGCTCAGACGCTTAAGAGGCAAGAAAGCGAGAGAGAGAGGAGGAAAACAGAGAGTAAAACACACACACCGTGCAAAATCACACCTGAGAAAGATAAAGTCATCAAATGAAAATCAGAACAGACAAGAAGTGGCAGATGAAAAAAAAAAGAAAAGCGGGCAGAGAGACACAGGGGGTCGGGGAGATCGGAAACTGCGATCCGTTGCTGATTATGACGAAGCGATAAGTCTGATTTTCTGCCCCAGTTGCCGTGGCAGCCAGGAGCAGCTGCAGCGGCAGGGTAAAATTCGCTCTGCCATTCCACTCCTCTGTTCCCCGAGCCGGTCGATTATCAATGATACGGAAAAGCAAGAAAGATCCTGCAGGGCCCGCTGCCCAGCACATGCTGGGGCCACAGGAAGGGGGAGTGGGGGGGAGGAGGGGGGAGGAACACACTGAGAGAATAGAGAGAGAGAAGAGGACATGTTGCCTTCATTAGTACACCAGTTCATGCTTAAAGGCAAGAGGGACAGACAGAAAAGGGAAGTGAAGACAATCACACATACACAAGCTTGTATTTGGACCTTAGGGAGGTAATCATATCTACTTACAATAATTCCCTGGAGACTTACACTAACATTACAGCCCGTTGTCATTCCCAGGGCGTCAAATAGCGACGCTTTGTCAAGGCCGTCTGCGTTAGATACTGACGCATAAGGCACCCTTCAGCTTCGGTATGAGACGCACCGGGCTTTCCATTAACTACAATGTAAAACCATCCGCGTCAATATTTAACACTCAGGGAAAGTGCCGTGGTGTCGTGAAAGAGACACACTGGGCAGGCGGAAGGGGAGGTGGATGGGTCCAACAAACACAGGGCTTTCATCCAGTAGGCCGCTGTTTGTGTCCCTTGTGTCACATTACAATCAGCTGTTCATGTTCATGTCCCGTTTTCACAACGTTCAGTGTCATTTTCACTGTACAAGCATAGTCGTTTTAAGCCCATCCATGTTGTGTTTATGTTGCTTGTATAGTGATTAAATATTTCGATTGACGGCCCTAATAAAAACATAATTAATCTAGCTCAATTAGTTTTAAAATGATTTAGCCAAAAACAAAATGTGTTAAGTTGTTTCCAGCTCTGTTGGTCTGAAGGGCGGATGCAGTACAAGTGAAGTTATTAATAGTGAAAGTCATCATTTCATTGTCAGTCATGCAACATCAGCTCTGTTGCCCGCAGTGACACATTTAGAGCTGAACTGACATTTTGTTTGTCGAACATTTTGTTTGTTGTCTGAAGGACCTTTCAGTGAAAAAAAAGAAGGCATCACAAGATCGCACAAGCAAATACGCAGTACCCGAATACACACACACACACACACACACACACACACAAACGGGAAGGACAGGAGTTGGCATTAAGTAAAACCAAGTCTGTCATTTCCACTCTACCTCTCTGCCTCTTTTCTACTGAAGCTGTCACAAAAATATTCTGATAGAGAGACAGAGATCTGACTCAGTGCGACTCACCGACTGCACTCGTGGATGCTGCGTACCTTGATACATGCACTCATGCACCATCTGCACACACACCCCTACACACACAGATGTACACATTCCTCCTGCTTCTCTGCCATTGAAGTTGTCACAAAAATGTTCTGGACTGAGAGTTAAAGGTATGACTCAATCAGACTCTTTCTCTCTTCCTTATTTTACTCCCTCGACTTACTGCATCACACACACACACACAACACACACACACACACACCTAGACACATACACAAAAATCTTTAAGTTAAGCTGTCACAAAGATGCAGAGACTTCCAGATCTGACTCATTGGGACTTTAGTGTTTCTCTGTCACCATACAACCTCTTGCAAGCTCTTTCTTTGTCACACACACATATGTACCCACGTACACACACACACACACACACACACACACACACACACACACACAAACCCTGTGATCTACTGTATATTACCACCCTGGAACAGAGCAGTATCTGAAGCGTCTGCAGTATCCTGGGGGTATAGTTTTGGCAGTTATCAAAGAATAATGATTCACCCAGCCTGCCTTAATATGGAATATTTTTCTCTAATATGCTCACACACACACACACACACACACACACACACACACACACACACACACACACACACACACACACACACATTGTACTTATGGTATCACTGTATCCACACTGAAATATCTAGTGCCCTGATTCGTAAGGATTCTTTCAAGCCTTGCATTTGATTTATCATGAATTTCTGTCACTGGATCTTCAAATATTTACAAATGGGCTCATATCATAACAGTTTATCAACTATTACACTGTCTGCCACGCTGGGAATTAAAGTTAAATATGTAGCATTAACAATCTTTGTTCCGTTAAGCTAATAGACCGGCTGTGATGAATACTTTTGGGAAATCAGACCTTGCTCTGTATAAGTGTGCCTGGCAAATCTCAGCGGAGGAGATGATTGAAGCTGAAACTGTGTAGCGGGGACGTTAGTGAATGCTGCTTTTCATTTCATAGCTCTACTAGTAGACTTTGAGTGCAACACTTCTAAAATGTATAAGAAAAGGATTGATACTCAAAGAGGGATCACTATGTTATTATAAAAACCTTTCTCTTGCCGCCCACTGCTGTTCTCTGACGAGCTCTTAGCGAGGGGTCTTTAACAAGATTTTCTAATGGGTGGGTCATTAAAGATCCATTATGATGTCACAGTGTTCTCAGTTTGTGGCACCACACTGACTCATCATCGAGGCAGGATGAATATGTCATTCCCGTTGTCTTAGTGTGTCAGATCATAATGTTGATCACGTGACGTCCCTGAAATTACCTTTTAATATCAGTGATATGGAAGGCACTTTAATAATTGAGTAGCGTGGGTGACTAAGTATATTGATCTTAAACTGTTTTGATGTTTTCTACACTCCATCAGGGACGCATCTGTGAACACCGTGATGTAGGAGGTCACTCGTCCCAGCGGCGTTCCCTTCAACGGGTGTTGTGGGGACCCCCTGTAGCGTAGATCGTCCTCTATCGAAGGGGGGGGGGTGGAAACCAAGCGCCGCTTCTTGGCATCTAAGCGCAGGCTGGCAAACCACCTCTGCAGACGACACATGTGCAGCAGCCCCAGCGGCACCACTGGATGAGCAGCTGCCATGAACCCCAGCGCCTGCATGATGGACAATGCCGTCACAATCACACCTTGCCGCAGTTGGCCAGCTGCCTGCTGCATGGCCATTCGGCAGACACAGACCCCCAGAAACTCCACCTGTTGGTGTGGCAGGGTGTCGCTCTTCTTCCAGTTGATCGCAAACCCCAACTTGGTTATGTGGAAGATCACTTGGGCTGTGTGGAAGATAGCCAATTTTCTTGACTTGGCCTTGACGATGAGGTTGTCAAGATAAAAGATGACCCTCATGCCGCAGTCAAGCAGCCTCTGTCACCGTGGTCGTCCTCCAGAGGGGTCCCGCCGCCTCTGTCACCGTGGTCGTCCCACAAAGGTGTCCCGCTGCCACCGTGGTCGTCCTCCAGAGGGGTTCCGCCGCCACCGTTGTCGTCCTCCAGAGACGTCCCGCAGCCACCACCATGGTCATCTTGCCGAGGGGTCCGGCGTCCGTCACCATGGTCGTCCTCCCCAGGGGTCCCGTCGCCTCTGTCACCGTGGTCGTCCTCCAGTGGGGTCCCGCCGCCACCACCTTGGTCGTCTTCCCGAGGGGTCCGGCCTCCGTCACCATGGTCGTCCTCCCCAGGGGTACCGTCGCCTCTGTCACCGTAGTCGTCCTCCGGAGGGTTCCCGCCGCCGCCTCCCTAGTCGTCATCCAGAGGGATCCCACCACCGCCCATCTGGTCCTCCTCCTGACACCGTCACTTTAAATATGCTCCTTATGGGGCGGAGGACATGAATGGTGGTTCAAAACTGCGGGCAGTTTTAGGGGCGGCAATGTTAGAAAGTGTTTCATGTCCTCCTTTATCCTGATGAGCTCTGAGAGGAGCCCTTATAGCTCACCTGTGCTGTTCAGAGTCAACTAGGCACAGGTGAGTCCAGTCAGAAGACAATCAGTGCTCCTGTAACTAGGAGGGGAGAAGAACATTTCTGTTTGTCCTGCATGCTACCAGCCAGACTGTTCCTCTGTCTTCATTAAGTGTGTCTTCTAAAGTGAGTTGTTCTTCATGCCTTTGTGTTCACTTTAGACTGCCCATGTGTCACTGGATTATCTTTATTGTTTGTTCAAGTATTATCTGACCTGCTTTGATAATTAAGACGATTGATTAGATGCATGTCCAATGCTGGTTTATGTCATGCATCTCCCTTTGTTTATGTATTAATGCAGATAAACCACTTGTTGAGGTTAAAGATGAAAGTCGTCTCAAATAAAGTCCTTTTTGGTGTAAATTCCTGGCTCTCTCTCCCTAATTCCGGTTACCTCATGTCCGTTGTCTAAATGTGCAGAGTCTCCAGCCCTTGCCACTTTGGTCACCTTAACAGGGGTATCTACTGACGCATTTTATATATCGTAGAACAAAACGTTGAAATCTCTAAAGCTTGTGTTCAGGCATCTAACTCACGAGAAATGATGGATGAAACAAAAATACACAAGTTGTAATAAACCGTCCAACAGAGGTCATTATACAGTAAGTTTGTCATTGTAGAATTTATTTAGTCCTCAGTTTGAATTTACTCAGTAATAGGATGAATTGTGAGAGAAGGACTTGGTTGGCTTGGTACCGTGGGGTCTTAAAACTTTCATGAATTATTGAGAGACATGCGGCCTCTTCCTTGTTAGTTCCATGGCCCTGTCTGGCAATAGTGCTGAACTGTACATAGTGTTTTTCACACACAAATGCACATGTGATACAAACATCCTGCCACTATGTACTGTACATGTACAGTGGGAATACATTCTCGAAGACTTGACATTTCCCTGCTGACCCAGAAAGAGCCTTTTGGGTTAAGAGTTGGACTGATGAGTTAAGGGAAAACAACTAAGCTCTTAACCCAACTGATTCGTCCCACCATCCTCTCGATGTTGTTGGATGCACAGAGAGAGATGATGAAAGTCACAGAGGTAGGTGGAGAAAACAAGTGACCTGACATGTAGTGGGTCTGCCTGTGGGACCCTATGGGACACAAGCACAAACTTGTGTTTGATCCCAAGGCAAGCACTCACATGCCAAAAGGGTTCAAATCAGGGGTTCTGAATATTCGATGACCCAAGACAACATACTAAAACCATGAATAGAGCAGTAAATAGAGTTGACAGGCTGGCAGGCAGTTAGACGAAGCTACTTTAGAGAAGCACACACAAAACAGATCTCAACAGCTCATTCAGTCCAAGTTTCAATCTTTGAGAATCACAGTACACGTTCTCTTGTTTCAAGATGTTTTTTGTTTTTTTTCATTTTAGAGTTAAGTGTCAGTATGTTGAATAGAGCTGTCAACACAATAATAACGCGTTAAATGTGTTCTATGGGTACCCACGATTCTCCCCTTTACAGACATGCCCACTTTATGATAATCCCATGCAGTTTTGGACAAGTTATAGTCAAGTCAGCACACTGACAGCTGTTGTTGCCTGTTGGGCTTCAGTTTGCCATGTTATGATTTGAGCATATTTTTTTATGCTAAATGCAGTACCTGTGAGGGTTTCTGGACAATATTTGTCATTGATTTGTGTTGTTAATTGATTTCCAATAATAAATATAGACATACATTTGCATAAAGCAAGCATATTTATATTTCCCCATGCTGATAAGAGGATTAAATACTTGACAAATCTCCCTTTGAGGTACATTTTGAACAGATAAAAAAATGTGCAATTAATTTGGGATTAATATTGATTAAATATTTCAATTGTTTGACAGCCCTAATGTTGAAACAAGGCAAGGGAGCTGGGTGCCACATTATATAAAAAAAAAAGACATTTTCATTTATGCAATGTGTCCCTTTGTGTTCAGAAAAGAAGAGCAATAGAAATTGGTTAAATTGAGTTGTTGAATAGAGATTCTTGCAGGAAAAAGAGACTCAGATGTCTGAATTATACATGGCCTTGGTGACATTTGCAGTGGTCTTTCTCTGCAGTTGAAAGCTGGATGACATTATGTTACTTTTTCCTCGTTGGTGATGGAAACAGTGGTCTCAGAAATTGCAATAGGTGCTCATTCATATAGCATTAGGTCTATGGAACCGAATACTGTTGATTCATTAGTCAAGGTGTTGGTAACTGCCAGCATGAGTTTGTGATCTCAGAATCTGAGGCTGAAATGTGCACAAACCTGTGTCTGTTGTTTGCTGCTTGTGTGCAAGCCCTGTCCATGGCATAATTGTGTGAAATTTTACATTGAGGTGTGGGCAGACTTGTGAACCTTATATCTACAGTATGTCCTTTGAGATGAATATCTCGCCTTGTGTTGAACACTGAATGACATTGTAACTGTCACAGAGCGGGTCATGCGTATGCGCGTGTTCGTGTGTCGGGGGTGTTGCAGAAGAAATTAAACTGTGGCTACTGGCACATTAATGAGAATGTCAGAAATGTCAGAGCACCCTCACTGAAAAGTCTTGTTTTCCCCTTCCTGTTCTCTCTTTATCTCCTGGCAGGGCATGTGTGTGGCAGGGGGCGTGGCTGGCTCCTCCCAGGGTAGCAAGGAGGCACACCGGGTCTTCATTCAGATAATCAACCCCTCCATAAAAGCCTGGTCTGGACTCCACTACTTCGCCAGATAATTCCGTCTCGTTCGGTAGTTGCTCTGCGTACTTTCTCTAGTGTTTTTTCAGTCTTACTATTTTTCTTAGTGTCTTTCGCGATAGTGTTACTTGCCTGTGTTTTTTTCCTGTACTCAGGTTCCTTGGTGCCTTGTTGCTGCTCAGCTTCCGTGTTCTCTGGTGGCTGAGATATTCCATGTGCTCCAGCCTCGTGTTCGTTCTCGCCTCGCCACGAGCCTGCCAGCTCCCTGCCACCCTGCCTGCATTTTTGTTTCCTGGTTGGAAAATAAACTCTGTTTTCATTTTTTACTTACCTGAGTCCGTCTCTGCTTCTGGGGTCCAAACAAAACTAAAACCTAACACGAGCAAGCCCACAGCACCAGAAAATCTCTGGCGCCACCACTGTCGAAACTGTAGAGCTGAGGAGAACTACAGATTTAGGTGATGATTCATCACTATGAGTGACCTCTTTCACATTAGACATAATCATTTGATCCACTGTTAATATAAAAATATTGATTGGTGCAGCTAGCCTTTGTCCAACTACTTAGTTCCAAAGCGCCAGATATCTGTTTTTGTCTTAGAAATTATTTTATCCTTAGAATTGTTACATTGCAGTATACATTTACTCGTTTATACGTGGGAATGTCATTTGGAAGCAGCAGCCGGTATAATATATTTTTGCAGTGAAATAGCAATACCATTGCCAGTATATGCAGCATTGTACATCTCCCTCCCACTGTTCTGTCTGAAGTGTGCCTGTGAGAGTTGCTCAGTTTAACATCGAACATTAAATCTTGTGATTTCCTGCCTCCGCCAGCCATCAAAGAAACACCTCTCTGTTGCTGTGGACCGCATCTTTGTCTTTCTTCTTTTCCTCTACCTCTTCCTCCTCTGATATCCCACAAGAAAAAAGCATTTCTCAAAAAGGGAAAGTCAGAAACACCCTCATAAGTACAGCTGCACATGTTTCAATACACGTGTCCTCCAGCAGCAACACAGGATTAATAAAAGTGAAGTTTGTATATCTTTATCTAGACTGCATTAGGATTGTACGTGTGTGTGTGTGTGTGTGTGTGTGTGTGTGTGTGTGTGTGTGTGTGTGTGTGTGTGTGTGTGTGTGTGTGTGTGTGTGTGTGCGCGTGTGCGTGCGTGTTAAAGACACAATTTCAGAGCTTTCATAAAGTGTGTTTGTTCTTGAGTGGATATGAGTCCTTTCTGGCTCCATCACAGCTCTTAATACCACTTTACTCCAGTGTTTACAAAATGAAACCAACCATTCAAAATGAATTTACTTAAAACTGATGCTCAGCTGTTTTACACTCTCTGTCAGCTCCTATATCAGTGTGAGCAATCACCCTGAGAGCACCAGAGCTACAGATAACACAATTTGGGGTCATACATTTGTATACTTGTTTTATTGCAATGCTAAAATTAAGACATTTAAAACAATTTTCAACACTGTCATCATTCCTCTCCCTCATTTTATCAAACATACTTTCTTATTCACCCTCCGTAAACTCTTCATCAAATAGAATCGTTATTGTAAATCGTTGGCAGAATAAAGAAATGTATTACGTGTATAAATATTACACAACTCACACTAAACCAAGCACATGGTTGTTTTGCTACATCGATTTTCATGTTATTTCACACTAGTTGGCTACTTAACTCTACTTTCTTTCTTTATTAAACAAAATAACAATCGACTCGTGGGTATTTTTATTCCGGTATCTGGAGGTCAGAGGTCAAAGGACCCCTTTGAAAATGACCATGACAATTTTTCCTTGCCAAAATTTAGCCCAACTTTTTAGCGTTATTTAACCTCCTTCCCTTCTGTAGCTTTACTCTAGCTCTAAAACTGAACCTGCTAGAGCCTCTGAAAGACAGTTAGGTTGGTCGGCATCGCAGGCCTCAGAGAGTTGAAGAAATCTTTTTTTTTTTTGGTTCAGTAGCAATTAAATGATCATTCGCTTTTCTTCTCTTTTTTTTAAGTAATCATTACCTACGCTATAAAATTTGAGGGGGAGTTGCTTATTAACTAATGGTTCACTAGCAGTGAGATCCTCTTTTTATTTTTTTATTAAGTAATCATTAACTAATCATAACCTACTGTATACATTTTATTGGGTGTTACTCATCAACTAATGGTTCACTAGCAGTTAGTTCCTCATTCGTTCCTCAGTAAAGTATGTCAAAAACAAAGTCATGGTATAGTATTTCGTAAAAATAAAAAAGTCATAGTATAGTATGTCAAAAAGAATGCAAAAATATCATTGTATAGCAAGTCGAAAAAAGTAATAGTATAGTATGTCCAAAAAATAAAAAAGTTATAGTATAGTCTGTCAAAAAAAAGTCATAGTATAGTTTGTCAAAAAAAAGTCACAGTATAGTAAGTTGAAAAAGAAGGAATAGAATAATATCTAAAAAAAAAAAAAAGTCATAGTTTAGTATTTTGAAAATTTTTTTTTTTAAAAAAGTCATAGTATAGTATGTCAAAAAAAAAAATAATTCATAGTTTACTATGTCGAAAAAATAAAAAAAGTTATAGTATACAGTAGTATGTTAAACAAATAAAAAATGCATAGCACAGTATGTTGAAAAAAAGTCATGGTATAGTATGTCTTAAAAACAAACAAAAAAATTACAGCATTGTATGTTGAAAAAAACAAAAAAAAAACATTGTATAGTTAAAAAAAAAGTCATAGTATGACTCATAGTATGACTTTTTTATCACTTTTTTCGACATACTATACTATGACTTTATTCACTTTTTTTGGCTTACTATACTATGACTTTTTTTCATCACACTATAATATAAGTTTTTCATTCACTCAACAGCATGCACACTCAGCTCAGACAGCGCAGGCTGCGCTGGCTGGGCCATGTATGTCGCATGGAGGATGGTCGCATCCCCAAAGACCTCCTCTATGGAGAACTGGCAACTGGGAGCAGAACAACAGGCCGCCCCCCCATGCGCTTCAAAGATGTCTGCAAGCGAGACATGAAGGCCCTAGACATCGACACCAAGTCCTGGGAGGCTCTTGCAGTTTACCACACAATGTGGAGAAGCACCTTGCACCAACACCTCATGACAGGGGAGCAAAAACTGAAGGATGCAGCGGCAGACAAGAGGGCCCGCAGGAAAGAACGAAGCAACGCAGGCTGACCAGAAACCACACACAGAGACGACCTCTGTGATCGAGACTGCCACTCTCGCATAGGGCTTTTCAGTCACAAGAGACGCTGTACCAGACAGCCAGATCCGTAGGATGCGCTAACCATGGTCACACCCTGACCGACGGAGGCCTATGAATATGATTACCTTTTTCAACATACTATACAGTGCCTTTTTCTATTTTTTTCAACATACTATACTATGACTTTTTTCAACATACTATAATATGTCTTTCATTACTTTTTTCGACAAAACTATACTATTACTTTTTTACCATTTTTTTTTACATACTATACTATGACTTTTTTTCAAGATAAAATAATATGACCTTTTCATTACTTTTTTTGACATACTATACTATGACTTTTTAAAAAAAAATTTTGACATACTATACTATGACTTTTTATCATTTTTTCCACATACTATACTCTGACTTTTTCCACTTTTTTTGACATGCTATACTATGATTTTTTTTCATTTTTTTCGACATGCTATACTATGACTTTTTTTTATCACTTTTTTCGACATACTATAGTATGACTTTTTTCCACTTTTTTTGACATACTATACTATGACTTTTTACAACATACTATAATATGACTTTTTCATTACTTTGTTCGGCATAGTATACTACGACTTTTCCACATACTATAGTTTGACTTTTTTATCACTTTTTTCGATATACTATACTATGACTTTTTTTCAACATACTATAATGTGTCTTTTTCATTACCTTTTTCAACATGCTATACCATGACTTTTTTTTTAAAAATTTCGACATACTATACTATCACTTTTTTATCACTTTTTCGACACACTATATTATGACTTTCTTCACTTTTTTTACATACTATACTATGACTTTTTACAAAATACAATAATATGACTTTTCATTATTTTTTCGACATACTATACTATGACTTTTTTCACTTTTTTTGATATACTATACAATGACTTTATTCCAATATACTATAATATGTCTTTTTCATTACTTTTTTTCATCATACTATAATATGATTTTTTCATTACTTTTTTCGACATACTATACTATGACTATTTTGATTTTATTCAACATAATATACTATGACTTTTTTTATCATTTTTTTCAACATACTATAGTATGACTTTTTTCATTTTTTTTGATGTACTATACTATGACTTTTTAAAAAACTTTCGACATACTATACTATGACTTTTTTCACCTTTTTTGACATACTATACGACGACTGGAAGTGGGTTGTATAACCCTCAAAACAGCGAGCCTGCATCGATGCCAACTTAACCAGCTGCCCTTACTGATGACGTGCAACGCCGTTTTGTGTTCGTCATGGAACACGCTCCAATCTAAGTCCCGTGAGACTACCGGTACAAACATTTACTCGTAAACTGCTCAAACTAAGATAGATATTTAATTTATTCTACTTTATTGTTATAGAAACGTTATCAACTTAAAGTAAATAGATTACATATAGGATCAAATATACCCTTGTCTAGTCTAGAAAACGGTAGACATGTTCATTAGATTGTAAAGTGTTGTATACTTATAGGCCTACAAATAACATATATTATTTTTCATCCCTATCAACATAGAACCCCATAATTTATTATATCTTCAACTGCGCAATACTGACTTAACAGTAGCCTACAATAATTTAGTGAAATATTTCAGCTGTGCAATAATCTGGTTTACTCCGGCATTAACACTGCATTTATTTATACAGTACATTTAAACAAATATTCTTATTTATATTACTACACACTTGATGATAGATCATATTTTTCAGCATTATTTGCACTGTTGTCATACATATTTCTTATTTACATTTTCTTATAATATCTCTAGGCTATGTCCATATACAGTACATATTTCTATTCTAAAATGGGAGAAAAACGTCACTCAATTTGGTTGTTGCAGCAGATCTACTGTATAGCGTCTTCCCGAGGGCAGTTTTATAAATTCTTTAAAAAGAGATGAACATGATTTTTGGTTTTGCATGTGTTTTATATATACATCCCAGTTGTTTTTGCTCTTTACCAATAATGTTACTGGTCGTGTTTGTAATTCTGTATAGTCTATTTTTGTTCTTAGCCCCCAGGTGCCCATACCATGTACACATATTAAAAGTTAAAATACTTTCAAAAAGACCTAAACAGTCTCCAAAATGTTCTTGCTTGTATCGTATTAATTTCCTGATTAGATACATGCTGCTGCATTGCTTTTTAAAAAATGTATTCCGTGTTGGCTGTAAAACGTAAAGTGTATTCAAAAAAGGTTCCTAAATATTTAAACTCATCTACTGTTTCAACAGGCTGATTATGAATCAAAACAGGTGGAATATAATACAGAAGGGCCTTGTGCATCGGTATCTAACACCGATGGCCGTGACAAAGCATCGGTAATTGACGCCCTGGGAATGAGAACAAGCTGTTCTGGCCATGTCTATGTTAGGCAGATGAGATTACACAGTTTGAAGTCTGTTTCATGGGTCAGTCTCGCTAGTTAACTCCTCAATTTTGTTGTTAAGAGATTGCACATTTGACAGTGCAATGGTAGGGAGAGGAATTTTGGAGCCGTCTTCTCAATCTCTCGTGCACTCCCCCTCTTGAACATATTGTCTTTATTTTCGTTTCCCTGTGTTTTTCTCCGCCATGTGTGTCTCAAGATCTCTATACAGTCCATTGGAATGTGGTGTTTGAAATTCCTGACTTGAGCTTGAAGTGTCAACAGCTGATCTCTGGTTTAGGTAACTACAGCAGTGTCATATCCGCTGGTTGAGACACCCCTCGCCGAAAGCAGTAGCAGCGCAATGTAAATCGCAATCCAAACACTGTGAAGTCACGTATTAGGGCCTACTCTCAAGATCAGACACATCCACATGCTAGACAAGATTAAAACAAACTGCAATCGAAGAGCGCAGACCTCTGCCAAGGCAGGTTTCATGTACGTCGCTGCCCCCCCCCACATGTGCTTTTGTTTATGTTGAGATGAGCGGTACATCGTGGAGCAGCTTAGCGGATCATCGTAAAATCTCAGTGGAAGTGGTCAGAAACAAAATTAAACTCACCTAGAGCATTGTCTCACTCTTTGCAACAGTCACCAAGTGTGCCTTGGTCAAAGTAAACTGTAATGTCACGTGTTTGATGAGGAAAGCTGGCAGAAGGCGAGAGCTGTCTTAAAGCCTGTGGTGTTAATGCACAGGCTGAGCGGAGTTATTAAAAAAAGTTCCCGAAGCTGGATCATGATCCGGATCACTACCAAAATCTAATGGATTGTTCATTGTGTCACACCCCACCCCTCCAAAAAATGTAATTCAAATCCATCACGGACTTTTGGAGTTATCCTCCAAACAGACAAACAAACAAACCAACAAACCAACAAACCAACAAACCAACGCTGGTAGAAACACAACCTCCTTCCTAGGCCTTCGGCCTTGGCGGAGGTAACAAACAAACCACCATCGTGAAGCACTGGGTCTGCGGTCGTACCGTGCCCCCGGAAGCAAAGCTTCTCTTCTTATTTAACAAGCACAGAGTGTTAAATTGTTTGTATGGAAATTGTATTACTTGATGAAGACTATTTGCCAGTTCTTAATCCATCTAATCCATCATCTATATTCACACTGTACATTGTAAACATAGAAACAAATGAACCCCCTTATAAATAATTACCAACAGCAGGACCACACTGGGTCCTGAAAACTCTACTTTAACAGCCTTGTAACACAGTTATGTTATTGAAACAATATTACGGTAACTGTCTGAAGGCTGTTCAGCCAATAACAGATATCTCTAATATTTCTAGGTCAACTCTGTCCATGCAGAATGTAAAAACATGAAAAGCCATTTAATTTGGATGTTTTTGTTAGGTCTATATCCACTGGGCAACAATTAGTTGTGTAAAGTTGCATTTAGTCCCACCCTGCATGTATAGTGTGTTCTCTTCTAGACCAGCCTCCATGTCCCTGTTAGCTGTCCCTGCTCTCTATAGTTACTGCATCACTGAGGCCTCTCCAGCCTCTAGGCTACAGCCATGTGTTTCATGCTCTGATGGCACCATAACTTACCATAGAAGAGATTATCCAGTGAGTCAAACTGCTCTCTGATCTCTTCCAAGTCTGTGTGTGTGCAGCCATGTCTCCCATGAATTATGTTCATATACTGTACATCTATTCTGCATTAAAGATTTATGTTCAATTTTCGGCGCCAATGCAGGAATTCATAAAGTGTGTGAAGATCAGGGTGGTGGATGGGCGTCTACTATATGTTTGCTTTCAACTTTCAATGTTTTAACACAATCTTTATATTAGTAGAAATTTACAGTTGAAAAACGTAAAAAAAATCCTCTAAGACATACTCAACAGCCTTTTCGCCTGTCATTTGTACCCCACGCAGTTAGGTTTAGACAAGAAAACCACTTAGTTAGGGTAAAGGAAAACGTCATTGTTGGGCTTAAAATAAGTAAAACACGTACGGAAACAACGTACAACAGAAAACACGTAACAAACATCAATAAAACACATGTGACAACAATGTCACATGACGAACATCACAAACGTTACTTACAAGACAAAACACCGGTCAACAACTGTCTCGAACACGGGTCTCCTGGTTAAAAGTCTGGTATTTGTTGGACCCATCCAGCCCCCACCTGCTACTATAACAGTCTTAACTCATTTGGGAAGGAACCTGGCCGCAGAGATTTGCTTTCATTCAGACGCAAGGGCATTAGTGATATCAGAAGTTGGGCAGGCTATTCTCATACACTGTTATACCTTCAAAAAGTAATGCACTATAATTTACATATAAACCACGCTTTGCGAGAGGCCACCCTCTTGTGAAGCAGTTCTTGCAGGGGGTCAGGAGACAACGCCCAGTGATGCATGCCTCCTCCCCGCAGTGAGAACTGCCATTGGTGATTGAGGCCTTGGTTAAAGGTCCTTTTGAGGACTCTTCTGTGAAGGCGTTGTCATTCAAGACAGCTTTGCTGCTTACACTGACCTCAGCTAAGAGAGTGTGTGAACTAACTGCCCTATCAATGCACCCCAATTGCTTGACCAAATCCCTCCTTTGTTCCCAAGAACTTAAGGAGTTCTTTCAGGTCAAGGGTTAAACAGCTGGATGCTTTTCGGCTTCCACCCCCTGCGGGGTACAGGGAGGCAAAGTTTCATCTGCTTTGCCCAGTTCATGCATTAGCATATTGTTGAACACACTGCCCCCATCAGACGAATTGAACAGCTTCACCTACATGTTCCTGAGGGGGTGAAGGAGGGAGTGTGGCGTGCAGGGTGTCCACTGCTTGTCTTTTTGACCTCTGCAAGGTTAGGCTGGGGCTCTACCCAGTTCAGTTTTTTACTAACTGGTTTGACTGGGGCCTAGGTTATAGGCCTCACACCAAAAGTATACAAAAATATGTGGATGTCTTCGGCCAGGTAGTATTCTGTGAAATGGTTGTATACTGTATGATGTAATTTGTAGATAAGGAGAGAGAGCTTGAAGATACTATAGCACATGCAGTCCCAATGTAAATATTCTGAAGCGAAATCCTGGAGTGTCTTTTGTTACATGCAAGAATTACTGACTCATTGCAACCTACAACTACTGACTCTGCCACTGCAACTTATCTTTGTACATGTACTCTACAGCTGAGAGGTCGACCCTCTGATAGATAGATGTGATTATGTGGCAATGTCATGCATAATGATGCATTTTATCTTAACACTAAAATTATGTCTGAATGGCACTAACGTGTCTAGATTTTAATTAGAGGTTGCAACTGGAGGCTTAATTATACCTCTGGTGGCTGTTTTTGTGCATAATGGCAACAGAAATATCAAAGCAATCCTCCTGTGTCATTGTGTACTGTATGTGTACATGTGTGCGTGTAGATTGTTTAAAGTCCTTCACAGGGTAGTTTTTTTTCAGTGGCATATATTAAAACCTCCACCAGCAAATGCTATTCGCTTTATTTGAACAAATATTGCATTTATTTAAGTTCAAAGACAAATAAAAAGGCAAAGATCACTTGTACAAACATGTTTGCTCCCTTCAGCATGAGTTGTGCATTTCTTCATCATATAACCAAAAAGTATGAATAAATAAATGAAATTGAATATATTAAGCAGTACCTTCATAGTGATGTAATCTAACGACATATTTGTGGTCCAAGCAATAAAAATTCTGTCATGCATGTTTCGTGCGTTGCATGTTTGCTCCTTATAGTAAACTTAATCAAAAGTGACAAGAAAAAAAAAAAGATTAAATTAATAGCCATGGAATTGGATCATAGAATCCTCTCATGAATTAATAGATGAAATGCTATTTCAGGAGCAACTAATCAAGTACCGTTTAATCCAATATTTACCAGGCCAACCAATTACCTCGTGGAACATTAATCAGAGAGAACATTTATAAACACATGGTTTTCTAGTTACAAAAAAAAAAGAAGAACAGCCTGCCCTTATTTGTTAAAAGCGCTGCCAGGTGCGCCAGAATTCTGAACTCTAATCGTAAATGACACAAAAAGCGGTGAGCGCGATCGGCTCTGACAGTGAGCAGCTTGATGAATCAGAATGGGGAGCCGGTATGACAGTCATCAGTCAGCTCAATGGGGGGAGAGTTGGCTGCTGCAGGGTTGAGTTCAGTGTGTTAGAGAGTTTGTGTCACGTCTACTGGATGTGGAAAGTTCCCAGTTCGCTAACATCTGTTGGATGTTAATTCTCTGGTTCCAGTCCTGAAGGACTACTGGATGTGCTAAGTTTTGATCCCAGAAAAAACTTGAATATACCTCTTTAGAACCATGCAGGGATCAACACTACAAGGCTAAAATACAGTAACTAAACATTTGGTCAAAATTCAGTTAGGACCTCTCCATTATGCCATATAAACAATTTCAGCGTAAAATTTGCTACAAACGGAGCTAAACAAAACAACAAACCACAGTAACTGCTTTGTATTGCTGGCTAGGCTACGGTAACTGCACTGTTCAGTAATCTCTGGGCCTGTTGTCACACATACTGACAAACCTTGCAAAACAGAGATACATTTAATTCCTGTGAACTATGAATTATAAATAATTAAAATAAAGTTTATTTTCTTGAGCTTGTGCAAATGGTCAGAAATGCTGAAAGAACACACTTTGTTTTTATCCCCTTGTTTCTGTGAAGATTAGGTGCAGTCTTTTTAGGTATTTTGTAGGTTCTATGGCAATTATGTTTTGGTGAAATAAGCAGTCTTAAAGGCATACAATTAAGGCATCATAACCTTTGTATCTGTTGTTTACCAGCCCGTCTGAAAAACGCTTTTTTTCCTCAACTTCAATGTTTCCATATTACTGCTCTCTGCAAAAAACAAGAAGCAAAACCAGCACACCAAATAGTGCTTTAGCACTCAAAAGTCTGTATTCTGATTGGTCAACTGAGAACTGAGAGTTAGTCACTTGTTCAGGATTGGTCGACACAGGGCGACAGTGAACCCTGATCGGTTAGCAGTTATGAGACAAAGCCACAAAGAGGCTGGAGGAAGAGGCCCACGGTTCCCAGGACGCACACAGTCACAAACACCCAAAGGAAGATTCTGTCGATCACCATGGCAACGTACTTCCAGTCATCCTCCACCTGTGAGCGAGGGAGGGGACAAAACAAGTGTGAGAAGACAGAGGAAAGTGCCAGTGGTGACAAATGAAAGATGAAAAGTGATGAGATTTTTTTTAAAAGCAGGTGAGGGGAGGTGCGCAGAGAGAGGAAACAGGTGATTCACAATCTCAGAGGGTGGCAGGTTTGTGGGAGTCGATAAGGTGAGGTGAGGATTGCACAGCAAGAATGGGAAGAAGAAAAGACACAAAAAAGAGGAAGAGAAAAAAAAGAGTTGGACATTTCTTGTAAGCCAACAGAAAACTGATACATAATTTACACTGGAAGAAATTTCTATGATAATCCTATTCAAACCACAGCGTCAAAAGAAAGGACAGGTGTTTTGACAAAGCTGATTGAGCCACGAGTTTTGCATATCAAAGGCTGCTTCTCCCCATCGGGAGATTTCACCCACTGTATTCATAACAGAGAGAGAGAGAGAGGAGGGAGAGCTCTCCACTCACATCTGAAATGATTTGGTTCCAACTTATTGTTAACTTATGGAACAGGTTAGGATCTGCAACAATGCTGCCCAGAATCACAGTACAGCTCTCCCAGGCCAGCGTTGCTTAGAGTGTTTTTGCATAAATACATTATGCATCGACACGCTCGCTGTGTGTTTCCTGTGGCTCTAGGTTTTTGTTTTAGAAACAGGAATATTATATTTCCTATGTGACTTGATCCAAATGTTTTGTATTTCCTAAAATGGTAAGGCTCAAAATAGTCAAATTGGATTTACAGTTAGACTGCATAATGAGCATATTATTGTTGTTGGTGTTAAATCCAACACATACAATACAGTAACTAGAGCCATACTTGCCAACTGTGAGATCTCAAAAATAGGGAGGATTTCAAAACTTTGAGTTTCAGAGACTTTGTTTCCTGCATTCTGGTGACTTTTAAAGAATGAAAATAACAAATAAGTACACTAAAACAGCATTTTTCGTTAAATAGGCCTACTTTTAATTTTACTTTTAATTCTCAGGAAAGAAAACTGAATAATTTGCCTCTCTGGCGTGAACTTGTGTGAATCTCTGGTAGGCTATAAACTAGGCTAATATTCATCAGTTTTCATTCATTCATTCATTCATTTTTTGAGTATTTCTTTCTCTTATTACTCTCCATTTCCCTCTCCTTCCATCACTCACTGAAGGTCCTTTCAGACACAATGCGACTACAGCACCACTGCGCTCTGAAACCTGTTATTTCCAATGGCTTGCGTCACGCCATGCCGGCTTTGCTGTGATGCTGTGATGCTGTGATGTGTGGCGAGTACAGCTCAAACCGTGTGGCTGTGTTGCGAGCAGCTCTCTTACGCTGGGAAAAGACATTTGGTGTAGCTCTATTGCCGTCCAGGTGGAAACAGTAGGGCTTATGGCATATAAACACTGTATACACTGTATAGTGCCAGAAACATGTGGAGATGACAAAAGGGAAAAAAGGTGTGAAAAATTGCCATACATCTGGAGAAATGTGGGAGAATTGTGACCCTGGGAGGAAACCGGCAGAGGGCAATGAAAAAAGGGAGTCTCCTGGGAAAATCGGAAGGGTTGGCAAGAGCGACTCGGGCTTTGTCTTTATGGGACGACGCAATGAAGGCTGTCTTGTGTGATGGACCTGGGGGCCCCTTACGGACCTTATGTCTTTAATAATTCTGAGCAATTAAAGTTGGGTCGTATTTTTGCAGTTTGACCATTATTTCTATCCTTTATTATGACATTGTACTATGTATTTTAACAATAAAGTCTGACAAGGCAAGATACATGAGCGGTAAAACAGGTTGTAAAAAGGCCAATAGTTTAACCACATTATCTAAACCACTTTAAAACTGACGTCAATAATAATCCCTCAGGGAACAGGAAAACGGCTAGTACAGTGGGTCCAAATTGAATCAGGAAAATGGTCTGCAAGCTGTGATGTATGTTTACAACACACAGTCTGAGTAATAATTTCAGTTTGTCTTTGTTTTGTCTTCTAAATAAATTTGACTAACCCAAGGCTTTGTTTGAAATCTGTTTGATAGACCTTTTTCTCAGCAGATATTTCGACAAGTCATAACAGGTATAAAAAATGAAATGAATAATGTCTAAATTCCATTTAGCTGCTTCAGTTTCAGAATCCTGGTATTGTGCATGCTGGCTGACAAGGAAACTGATCGGAACAGAGTTATGAATTACCTGTGCTTTTTTTGTTATGACCAGTCAACATGTCCGCCATGAAAAAGTCCATTAATATGTCTGCTTGTGTTGACTTCTTTTAGTGATGTTCCTATAGATCTCAGCGAATAGCCTGGTGAGTGCAATGTTAATATTACTGATATGGCCAAAAGCATAAAAATAAAACCACTGTTGTAATACACAGGTTCCCAAACATTTTCACGTCAAGGGCCCCTAAACTGACACAAATTAAACTATGGACCCCCATTTGATAAGATTTTGTCCAAGGGTCCCCCATCTGATAGGATTTTTGCTTTTAGATGTTTTATTACAGAGTATAATAGTCAAACATTTGGTCATTCTGTTACTTATGGATGGATTTATGGTGAAAATATCGTATTCCCCTTTTTGCTGGGAAGCCCCTGGAATCCCTTCAAGGACCCCTGGGGGTCCCCGGACCCCACTTTGAAAACCACTGTTGTAATAAACCGGGATTATCCTTTAAGATGTTATAGGTTTGTGGGTGGGTAGATCTTGAGGGTCATCATATAGAAGGAACATAGGAAGCAGCTGGCCACTGTTTCATTTCTGACAGATGTCTTGCCCAAAGTGTATTTAAACTCCATAGAAACAAGAGCTAGATATTTGGAAAATTGGAACTGCATATTTCCCAAAGAAACAACTCTAGTAGTCTAGTAGTTTTGGAGGTTTCCTCTCTCCTGAGTAGGACACATTCTGGTGCTGTTATTTTTTTTTTTTCAAATATCACACCATGCCACCTGTCTGGTAGTAATCCTCATTCTACCAATCTCCATGATTAAAACCTGCATTTTAGTGTATTTAATTTAAATTTGGATTTTCTTTTTCTTGACTTTACCCTTTCAATTCATCTCCCTCCTTTGTTGTAGTTATATTGTAGCTCAATCTAAAATCCTATTATTCATTTAAAGTATCTACTAAAGCTTATTCACATTTAAAAACATTTGTATTTTAATTATTATGGACAACATGAAGCATTGCTTGAATAATTATCAATTATTTTACCGTATTTAATTGTATCTTTTTATAGGGAAAACAGCATTATTTTCCTTCTGTTCTTTCATTGTTGAATTTTATGCTTTTACTTTGCTTACACAGTATGAATCTGACAGTAAACATAAGCAAAAAAAAAATACTTTGTGTTTGTTGGAGTACATTTGAACACTTGAACTCTTGATGAAAAGCCTGCGTTGCATTTGATCTATTTTGCTTATGATACATTGACATTCAGAGTGATCAAATCCAGTGAAAATAAGAACAGCTCACTTCTTTGGCCTTGTTGCGACTCCTCATGTTCTCAGCGATGTACTTGACACTCTCGATGGCCTCTTTGATCTCAGGCGACACCACAGAAAAGGCCACCACCGTGTTGATGCTCTGTGGACTCAGCTGACGTGTTATCTTCCCCATGTCTGGCGTTTCTGGGGTCTCATTCCCATGCTGGCAGGGGCAAGGGCATTTCTTCCCAGTGCAGCCCTCTACGGACGAGAACTTACTGTCCCCGAACTCGAGACAGTTGAGGGAGCCTCCTCCGACCTGCTGGGGATCACAACCAGAGTTCAGATTAAGTTTCACATTCTGCTTCAACTCAAAGTCAACATTCTCAGGTAATAATTTCATCTAAAACATTGGGATTTCTGGGATACATCTGTACAGCAGGTGCAACTTTAACAAGGTGATATGAAGGAGATACTCTTTCCAGTGTTTTGGGGGGTAAAACTTTTAGTTCAAGTGCTTCCTCTGAGCTCTGTGTTGATCATAAAGAACATATTGGATCACACTGTAGATACATTGTGTGTGCGAAATTTGTTCAAATTCTTCAGGAAGTGAGTAGCTAGATCCCAAAGGGTTTTTTAGAAGAGCACTCGAAGATGTAAGACTGTTGTATGGTCTGACAAGCAGGCTATCGAATGGTTAGAAACACTTGTTAGCGGAGGTAATCCAAGGTTTGCATCCCAGAAGGAGGAATATATTTTATACAGAAATAAGTTTTGAGTATTACTATAGGACACGGTTCAGTTACTTCCCCTAAAGTAGCTGCTCTTCCCTGCACAGAATCAATGACCACTATGATTGTTCCCTGTCCCACAGCTGAAACACACTTCATGTCTTTCAGGGTTGCAGCTGCAGAATTAAGTCAAAGCTATAGTGTACTAGTCGAAACCCACCTGCCTCTTCATTATCATTGATCAACCCGGTCTCACTCCCAACTCGTCAAATACTGCCGATTGGTCAGCGCACCTCAGCATCAGAAAGCAACACACAGAGGCACCCTTTAGCGACAGTATGTGACGAACCGGGCTTTCAACTAACTCCAATGTAAACCCATTTGACGGTCGGAGAAAGTGACGTAGTATTAATAGTGTGAGAGTCTGCCAAGGGCAGGCGGGCGGGAGCGGTGGTGGTTGGGTCAGACAAACACAAGACTTTCAACCAGGAGACCGGTGTTCGTGTGTGAAACTAAAAGTAAGGTTGACATATTTTGTCACGACAGTCATTAGTCATGTGACTCGTCGGTATCGTCAGTCCCGTGAGTCACGTGAGTCGTTAGTATCGTCGGTCTTGTTAGTCCCGTGAACATAAACCTAACTTCCTGTGAAAACCTTCCTGTTTCTTCTGAAAATAAACTATGCATGTAACAAGTGTATATTAACACGCCGGTTTGGTCTGTCGAAAAGTAACGCAAGAGGGGTACCCCATGCGTCGGTCTCTGAACTCTGAGGGGCACTGACCAAGCGGCCATATTTGACAAGTTGGGAGTGAGAATGTGTTGCATTGATAGAAACACTCAAGAATTTGATAGCTGTGGAAGTAAACTGACTTTAAACATGTAGATGTACAGTATGATGTAGATTATGGATTCTTAATGGGCCAGAATACTGGACATTCACACCCACTTCACGCCATGATTGGCCAGCTGTGTGGAGGTGAGACAGGAGCCAGGGTCGGAACTTCTCTGTAGCTCTCTTTCTTTATTCTCAACTATTTTTGTCTTTTCATGTGAACAACTGATTTCAAAACGATCTGAAAATGTGGAATATTCAATAAAATACAGTAATTGTTAGCTGTCTGAACTGTGCCTGGTGTGGTAGTGCCACTACTCCTGACCTCTACTTGACCTTCACCAAGTGGTGTGGTCCAGTGTGTGCATCAAGATGACATAAACCCCCAAAATGTCTGTGGTTTATATAACAGGTCTAGACATGACACTTGGTTTCAGAGCCTTGCTCAAGTGGACTAGATGTTTTGGGATGGGGACGTCTTACCTGCATTAAGCTATTCTTTCTTTTCTTCCCTCCTTTCCCTCCTCCGCCTCCTCCTCCCCCTCCAGCTCCTCCTGCCTCCCCACTGCTGTCCAACCCCCCAGCCTTGCTGTCTTCGTCAATCGGTCTCCGCATCAGCATAATCCTCGGCAGCACTTTGAGAAACACAGAACGCACCCAATCCGGCATAGTGTGGGTCATTGGCGTGCGGTAGTGTACGTTGAGCACGAACACGGTGATGACGATGCTGAGTGTGACGAAGATCATTGTAAAGAGCAGGTACTCTCCAATGAGCGGGATGACCAGCGACGTGGAGGGGATGGTCTCGGTGATAACGAGCAGGAACACAGTGAGGGAGAGCAGGACGGAGATACAGAGCGTGACCTTCTCTCCACAGTCGGACGGGAGATAGAAAACCAGCACTGTGAGGAAAGAGATGAGGAGGCAGGGGATGATGAGGTTGATGGTGTAGAAGAGTGGCAGGCGTCGAATGTAGAAGGAGTAGGTGATGTCTGGGTAGATCTCCTCACAACAGTTGTACTTGATGTCATGCTTGTAGCCCGGAGCGTCAATGATTTCCCATTCGCCGCTCTCCCAGAAGTCTTTCAGGTTCACCTAGGTGACAGATAAAGATCTTTAAATCAAATCATGCAGTAATTTAACACTAGATCAACATTAAAGGTCAACTTACCATTCTTAAAAAGGCACCTGCCAGTACAATACATACTGTACAAGGCTCATGGGTTTGGTTTTTACCTGATGAATATGGATTTGTTAGAATGAGCAAAACAAATTAAGACTGATTTTCACCTGTGGTTTCATGTCAGCATGCACCTACAATACTATACTATAAGTTGCTGCAAAGAGAAGCTGATCACTATAGTTTACAGTAAATAAGGCCATCTTGCGATGTTTACAAGTCTTACAGAAAATCTTACAGTAATAGGAAGTGAAGAGGAAAATGAGGTGAAAATGCAAGTGCAGCCACCGATGTAAGTAAGCAAAAAAGCCAAATTGTTAAAACTAAAACAGGGTTGTGTCCCAAATCTTACTTTAAAATTTCAATTTCGATCTTTTAATTCTTCTTCTGAAAAAAAGATGTAAAAAGAATGATTAAAATGGGTCAAGCTTCAATAACGCTGGATCCTACAGATCCCATAATGCAACTCAGTAACATCTTTCATTAGACCCTCCATGCTCCCTAAATACCCACTTCTTTCAAACTCCATGCCCCAAGTCTATGACGCAGGTTTTTCTCTTACTCAAGGTACCCCTATAATGACATCACCATGACATCATCAGGGGTATTTTCTCAGACTTTAGACAGCTCCTAAAGTCCGCACCTCCTTTGGTTGTCACTCAGTCCAGTTTGCTGCTCCTAGTGACTGGAATGAGTTGCAAAAGATGCTAAAATGCCACACTTTCAATAACTCATTACAAGCGATAGTTTCTGATCAATGCACCTGCTTTTTGAATTCTCTGGAACACAGTACATACGTAGATCTCTATTGTTGTACTGTATGCTGTATATATTGTGATGTTTTAATTTTTCTAATGTCGTTTTATTGCACTGGTTGTATCTAGGGTCTAATGTTGACTTGCCTTCTGTCGCTGCCTCTTCTCTTGGCCAGGTCATCATTGTAAATGAGAATTGGTTCACAATTGACTTATCTGGTTAAATAAAGGTAAAATAAATAAATAAATAAATAAGAAATCTCCCTCCAGAGCTACAGAAGACATTGTATAACTGTTTTCACAGACTGAGTAGTGCTGGAATCTGACCTTTGTGTGTAAATTCGGTGGAGTTACCCTTTAATAAAAAAACAAAAATAATGATCCATACAGTAAATGCATGCAGTATCTAAATGGATGGGTTGTATGCAGTGCTTTTCTTGTGGGTAGAACAGAAAGAAAGAATGGAATCGGTAAATAGTTGATAGTTACGCCAGACTTAGACACAGTCACAAACACTGACCTTAGACCCAATAAGTACCAGGTCAATCTTGGCTTTGTCATAGGTCCAGGAGCCAAACTTCATGGAGCAGTTTTGATAGTCGAAGGGGAAGTAGGTGATGTCCATGGGGCAGGAGGATTTGAAAATGGCTGGAGGAACCCAGGTGATGGTACCATCAAACTTCAGCAGAGCCTTGGTCTTATCCTCCACCAGGAAATCCCCTACAGCACTGTATATGACGTGTATGTGTGTGTGTCAGTGTGTGTGTGTGTAATCAAGCAGAAGTAGTCCCATGGAGAGGATATGAGGAGATATGATATGAGCATAAGTGGGTTTTGAATAGGACACAAAGGTTAGAGGGAGGCAGAGACGTCAAACAATGAGAAGAAAGGCGAGGAGAAAATGAAAGCGAGGAACAAAAAAGAGGGGAGAAGATTAAAAAGGTGAGGTTATGGAGGTAAGAAAGAGAGGATTAGGTTTAAAAGACAGAGGGCAATGAAACTGTATTACACGTTATTGTGAAATACAAAATTGCCTTTGATTAACATTATGAGTCACTATTGTAAGTAGAAATGGTTTTGAAAGACTATAACAGAGCACAAACTGACCCTGAACACTAGACTATCACATTGACATATTTCAGTGTAATTACAGTACAGTCTGTTGCACGGTGCAGCAGCAAGAGGTATAGAAGACATTCGGGCTACAAGGAATTTGGACATTGATGTAATATTTCAGCCTGTTCTCATTCCAAGGGCATCAAATACCGTTGGCGTTCGATACCGCCGCACAAGTCACCCTTCAGCACCAGCATGCGACGCATCGGGCTTACAATTAACAATGTAAACCCAATATCATTTTTTTTAGTTGCTAAATGCTCCACTATGTTCCCCAGCTAGTCACTAACTGTGTCTGTCTACGATTTGGTGCTGAATAGGTGACGTACAGTGGATTTATCAGAGCTTTTTTTTGCTGAAAACAGCTGCCTGCTGGAAACAGGGTTGATGAGAGCTGTGAAAGTGAACCAAAGCAGTAAGTTGCAGGCCATGACACCAATACAATGAGCTGAAAGAAGCTAAAAACCTCCAGAGAGCTGAGAGAAACTGCAGAGTTGGGTGATAATTCTTTGTCGGTTCATCACATTCGACCCATTGCTAATGTGAAAATATTGAGTAGTGCATCTTTAAGATTAGAGATAGATTATGGTCTGGATTAAAAGAAACCAAAGTTGACAATTAGTAGGAGTAAATATTGTAAGCAAGTCTCTGGTGTCAAAGCCAGACACTTTGTACACAGAACCATCCCCCCTGACCTTTCCTTAAAGGTCTAGTGTGTAGGATTTAATGGCATCTATTGGTGAGGTTGCAGATTGCAATCAACTGAATATCACAGACGGTTATGGCTAGAAAGGATCCGTCTTGTGTAAATATGACGTCACGTTCTCGTTGTAATCGTAGCAACTCCGGGAAACAACTCGGAAAGGATCGGATGCCCTTAATGGGGGGAGAGAAGACTGTTGTAATAATGTTTTAAACAGACGAAATCATGCGAGTTCATTAGAAACTCCTGCAGCTCACTTCAGCGGGGCCGCCGGCAGCGACCAGCCGGATCAGACCCAGTCGCAGTCGGAGCTTCGGTGGGAGGTGGAGAGCTCGGCGCCTGGCAGAAGCGGCTCCTCCTCCCGGCCAAGATCAGAACTTCACCTCGTTGCTCCACCGGTCTCCTCTGGGAGCCAACACAGACATTACGCTGCTGGAGGCCCAGGCCATATTGCTGGGCCCGCTGGAGGAAAGGGAGGCACTGGATAACACGAACCAGGACTGTGCGGGGAAGACTGTCAGACCCTGATGTAGTAAAAAATGTGGTTTTCTAAAGGGACTCTGGTGCTCGGAAACACTACCGATTTTGTCTGTAGGGACCGCCAAAATCAACACAACATGATAATAAAATGAAATGAAAATTAAGATTATAAAAATTAACCTCAATCTTGAACTTGATTCATGACTTCATTACATTACTAGAAACTTAATCTAAAACAAATTACACACTGCATTTAAATTAGCATGTAAAAATGTCACATAGAACTGCAAATGCAACCTTCCTACAAGTGTAGGGGTACAGAATGCCTACTGAAGGTAAATACATGAACCAGACTCTCACGAACACATACAAACTCTCACGAGAGCTTTACACAAGACAGATCCTTTCTAGCCATAACCATGAAGAGGACCCGCTCCCTATGTAGGGAAGGGTTCATTCTAAGGTAACGAAAACACAATGATTCTAGTTTCAGGTGATTATACACTAATGAAAAAATAGTCATGAATTTGATATTCCGTTTTTGCTAATATATCCCCTGAAATCCTACACATTGGACCTTTAAGGGGATTTGCAGCACTATACTATGATGCTACAAACAACAGTCAGTATTCGCAAGGTCACTTGTCAGGAAAACGTGAACAAAGGTTGTTTTAAGTTGATGTTAAGTTAATGCTGCTGTTTTTCTGGTATCTCAAATCTAATAATGATTGCAATAAGAGTGAACAAGCTAATGATAATGATGATGGTAATGATGGTGACAGTCTCACTTGTTGTAGAGCACAATGTCGGGTCTCCAGATTTTGTTTGATGGAACTCTAATGAACTCAATCCCGTCGAACTCCATCGGTATCCATCGCAGCTTGTAGTCATTCCAAATCTGAAAGCGAAGAAAAGAAAACATTGAGAGCGTGTTGGGGAGCCAACCATCTGTTTTGTATCTTGCATTGTACACTGCAGACAGTATTAGTCACTGGAGACATTCTCCTTCATGAGGATATTTTGAAATGCATATTTATACTGGAGGCAGAACTTCCTTTGATGTTTTAATGTGAAGCCAAATCAGGATAATGTTGCAAAAGAATCTAATGTTTATCGACAGAAACATGAGTGCTTTTTCACAGAAAATCAAGCCAACATGTATTTGTTTGATGCAGTTCCTCCTGGTAATAGAGCCACAATGCTTCAGTAAGCAAATAATAACACATCTACAATACATCTGAATAAGGAGCAGCTCAGAGAGAAGGGTAAATAGTATGAGTAAATAGCTCACTGACAGAACACTGACTGCATTCACTTGCTATTCTGTCAACATACCTGCAGGTAACATTTCATGAGCCGTAGAGCCATTAGTCTTGGCTATTTGCACGTCATTCGAGATGAATGCATTCATTAGCAAGGCGGATTAATATCCAGTTATGACCTGGGAGCTGTTTAATTAACCACTTCATGCTACACTGGCTTTTTCATTTATCTTTCCAGGGACTTTACAACGTGATTGGCTGGAGATGTAATTCCTGATAGGTCGAGGTGTATGGATTATTGTTTACAGAATATAAATTATTCTACATTTACTTTCTATGATCATGACAGCAATGAGAATAACATACAGTGAGTCATTTTTGTTAAATGTAACAACAATCAACAAAGTGACAGTGAGTTTTCACAAATTAATGAACTTAAACAGATTTTTGGTACAGACTCCGTTAGGGACTGTACAAGAATTATTGGGGAAGCGGAGCAAAATGGCATTATTATTAATATTAATATTAATATTATTATTGACATGTGTGGTGTGTTTCTGGCATAATGAGGCAGAAATGCATAAAGAAATGTGTAAAGAAATGTGTAAAGAAATGTATACAGAAATAAATAAGTTTGGAGCAATAAATAAGGGGTGAAATGCAAAGGGAAAATTGTGCAGGAATAATAAATAAATAAATATATAATAAATATCAATAAATAAATGCACAAATTAATAAAAAATAATGCACAAATAAAGAAATAATAAATGCAAAAATAAAGAAATAAATTTAAAATTGAATAAAAGAAATACATAAATAAATAAAAGGGACAATGAATGAAGCATAATTAAATAGGGAATTGATACAAGGATAAAATAATAAAGAAGAAATATCAATTCATGTCACATTTTATCAATTCATAAATGGCTACATGTATTTTTAATATTATTTTTGCTACATTTAATGACATTTATTTATTTATTTATTGAGTCCTTTATTTATTCATTGATTTATTTTTGATTTTGGCAGGTTCCGTCCTCAAAAATATTTTGCCTCTCTCAGTTATAAATAGTGAAACAAGTTGCACCAATACTATATAATTTATTACTTTGAGATACCGTGGTGAGAGGGTCTGACTCGAGAGCTTTTGTCTGAATCTCTGCTGAGAAATAGAACAACCAATCATAAGTTGTTTATTTCCTGTATACTGATTTATTTTTATATATACAGACATACATACATATATTCCATTTTTTATTTATGTATATTGCCTTCTTATTGATTGAATTTAGGTAGAGATATTCATATTTTTATTTATTTAATTTCCTATCAACATTTAATTGTCTTTTTTTAATAATACAATTATGACCCTGCAATTCTTAAAAAAATAAATAAAACATGAGATTCAGCCCTCCTCCCCTACCCAGTAATTTTCATACAGTCCCTTAGCGTACATGATCAGTATTGACGGGCTTATAAGGGATAAAAGAAAAAGTAAAATGACAAAACAGACAGAAATAACAGACATGGAATAAAAGAGGACACAGGATAAGGAGCAGAAATAGAAAATATAGAAAAAAAATATTCTTCATAGTTAGAGCAAGGAGGCAGAGAAATTATTCTTACGTTCTGCTTCCTCTGTGTTGCGAGCACCCAGATCCACAGAGTTCACATCACATACAACGGCTGTCTGCAGTTGTACAGTATTGAGTACTGTTTGAAATTAAGTTTGCTTATGTCTTTCATAAAAGTAGTCAATGGAGCCTGAAGTGAACACATTTAGAAACACTGTATGCTGTTACAGAAGGAATCCCCTGCAGTGTTACTGCAGAACAGATGTAATAAATTCATCAAGGGGGGGCTTTCTAAAATGGCAAACACTATAAACCCAATGGATGCGATTCAAAGTCTTTATCAGTGACTGTGGTGTTGACACAGCTTCTCATTAGTGATGCCTTGTTATAAATAAACAGCTCAGCCATTACAAACAACAAATACGATCCGCCTTTACAGGCCTTTCAATGCATTTTAATTCGAGAGCTCAGAGATCACAGTATCATCGTATCCACCATTGAATTGCATCAGCATCCAACAGCTGCTCGGCCGCAATTAGTCACTGATTTAAAAAGGACAATTTCTTTAATGCTTACTATAAACTGCAGCTTAAATTATACTCTTTTGTTTTTCAAAGAGAAATACAGATTTAGTACAATGAAAAGAAAGGAGGAAAAAAAAAAAGAATTAAAGCGGTAGCAGGAAAGTAGCAGTTTGGAGGACAGAGACGAAATGTGTTATTTGGGAGAATAGCTGGCTGTGGGAGGTCAGGAGTTCAGCCTCCTTGGCTATAGATCTGCAGAGAGACAGAGCGTGACTGACCATAATGCTACCATTGATCACTAGCTGGTTGCATTCAAATGTCTATCTGAGACATCCTTGTTTTCTTGTTCACTTGTCTCATCTTCTTTCTTTTTGACGTGTTTAACATTTCAGTGATGTATGACATCCACACACACACACACACACACACACACACACACATGAACACAGCAGGGGGAGAAGCAGATTGTGGCATCTCATATTGATGTCTGCTTAGTATGTATAGGTATGTGATAACATACATGACCCCTCCTCAGTCTTCACTTACCTCTGTCTCTGTAGAACCCAAGATGGGATCAGGACACTGAAATAGTTAATAAATGTTGTGTGTGATGGATATGGTGTGTGTGTGCGTATGTGAAGCTGACATGAAACAGGAGAGGCACTTCAGCAACCCGGTGAGTAAGGCGTGTATATGTCTATGAAGCAACTATAGCAGCTTCTTTCCTGATGACATCACACACGTCGTCGGTCGGGGACCGACATGTAGTCTGTCTTGTCTCTCGGCCAAGTCACAACAAGAATTTATGACTCTCAATCACCTAATTGATTGTGTATTACTCATGTTGTGGGGACATAAATCTGTTCACACAGTCACATTGTGGGGACTTGCCTTTCTTTTGGAGACAAAATGCACGTCCCCATAACGTAAATCATTACATGTTAGAGTGAAGACATGGTTTAAGGTTACGGGAAAGGTTATGATTAGGCAAGTAGCAGTTATGGTTAGGGTAAAGGAAAGTCTTCAGGAAATGAATGTAAGTCAATGTAATGTCCTCTAAAGTGATGGAAACACAACATGTGTGTGTGGGTGTGTGTTTGTGTGTGTGTGTGTGTGAGTGTACTCACATGTCTGAGCCATAAATTTGTTTCCATGATCTGATTCACTTCATCCTGCAGAGACAAGAAGGAAAAGGAAGAGGGCTTGTTAGCTACCAGCATGGTGCGTGTGTATCTGAGTGTATTGTACCTTTAAGATAATAGGGAAAAGGGAAACTAGTGAAGAAATAACATTATTACTTACTTAGTATTTTTACATCAAAGTCTAATGGCGATTTGTATCAGACGCAAGAATTTAACAGTTTGATTGACAACATTTTCGAAAAAAAAGAAATGGAATTCGTCCTCTAATCTTTGTCCTCTAGAGCTGGAGTTGATTGACTGAAAAGGTCGACTGTGAGTAAGTTAATAATAGATGGAGAGGTTACAGATGTCACTTCCTCTCCACCTCTCTCTGTGACCCCTATTCACTTTGACTCCTGTGATTCACAGAATTCCACATAAACCACACACAGAAATGCCTCAGCCACATACACTGTGTACAAGCAGATACGTGAAAATATTTGCACAGACACACACACATATTGTGACACATCCACACACTCACCTTTAGATTAATCTCACCCTGCCGAGCAAGCCGATATAGCTACATATCAGTCCAGTTTGAAAAAGGCTCCTGCAGGCAATTTTCTCCTAATCTGAGGATTTCCATTCTGAGCTGAAAACCTCTTTTCACCGGGGGATATGCAGCAACAACCCCAACCATCCCCCACCCGCATGAAACTTAACATCGCCAAAGCAAAAACAGCAGCGTATAACAACACTGTGTGACATTTTCGGAATCCGTGAAATTGAACAGACTAAATAAAGACTGTATTCACTTTCTGCTTTCGCTTCTCTTGTTCCGCAGCTTATCTGCTGCTTTTTCTGTATCAAAAGGTAGGAATTATGATCAAGATGCTCATTGGAAGACGGCTCTCAATTCACACAGACTCTCATACACTGTTGAGAGGACGTTATTAGTGAAACAACATGGTTATATTCACCTTTGCTCATACACACTTATAAACGAGACATACAGGAAGGTATGAACCACACATTCAACCCCAACTCGTCAGATATTGCCCCCTGGTCAGTGTCCCTCGGCATCGGAGACCGATGCAGGGGGTACCCCTCTTGCGTTAATTTTGGACGGACCAGGGACAACGTGTCAATAAACACTTGTTACATGCATAGTGTCCTTTCAAAATAAACTCCCATTTTCACAGGAAGTTCAGTTTAGGCAACACAACCACTTAATTAGTGTTTGGCAACGGTCGTGGTTGACATTAACTTCACTGACTAGCGATTCATGTAACTCACGGGGCTGACGATACTAACGACTCACGGGAATAATGACTCACGCGACTAACAATATTAACGACTGACGTGACTAACGACTCACGTGAATAACGACTCAGTGACTCACGCAACTAACAATATTAACAACTCACGTGACTAATGACTCACGTGATTCATGGGACTAACGATACTAACGACTCACGTGACAAACGCCACATGTGACTATAGGGACTGACGGGACTGACGATACTAATGACTCACGTGCCTCACAGTACTGACAATATTAACAACTCACAGGACTGACGATAGTTACGACTCATGTGATTAATAACTCACGTGACTCACAGGACTGATGATACTAATGACTCATGTGACTAACGACTTACAGGACTGACGATACTGACGATACTAACGACTCACGTGACTAACGACTCACGGGACTGACAATACTAATGACTCATATGACTCACATGACTGATGGGACTGACAATATTAAGGACTCACGTGACTAACGACTCACGGGACTTACGAGATTTACGGGACTGACGATACTAACAACTCGTATGACTCACGGGGCTGATGATACTAACGACTCACGGGAATAATGACTCACGTGACTCACGCGACTAACAATATTAACGACTCACGTGCCTCACAGGACTGACAATATAAACAACTCACAGGACTGAGGATAGTAACGACTCACGCGACTAAGGACTCACGGGACTGACGATACTAACGACTCATATGACTCACGTGACTGATGGGACTGACGATACTAACGACTCTTGTGACTAACGACTCACGGGACTTACGAGACTTACGGGACTGACGATACTAACGACTCATATGACTCACAGGGCTGACGATACCGGCGAGTCACGTGACCTCAGTTTCCGATGTCGAGGGGCGCTGCCCAATTTGCGGTATTTGACGAGTTGGGAGTGAGACCGGGTTGGTATGAAATGAATGTAGAAAGGTGCTTAAAACACATTTGGCATCATGAGTCTTAACAAGCTTTGTGTTGTTATTAGAATATCTACTGTGTGTGTGTTTGGGTGTAAAGCTTACAACTTTGACCAGCTGAGAGATGGAGACCTCAAACTCCACAGTGACGGGATCAGAGACATTCTCCACTGGTCTGATGAACTGGTTATATCTTCTGAACAGTTTCCTGAAGAGCCGGTCCTCTGCCTTGGATGAAAAGCAGTCTGGACAGACAGAAAGGGAGAAGGGAGCGACAAAGAGGAGAAGGGCAGACAGAGTGATCAGTGACTGGATGAGTGAATGTGAACAAGAAGAAAGGAAGTGACTTAAAGAAAAAGAAGTAAAAAAAAAATGCAACAATTTCAGTAGAAATGTGATCGTCTCTAAGAAGTCATAGATTTTCAATCACAGAACTGTGAGAAAAATAGACATCAGCCTCTTCCAGTTTTGATGCAATGTCACATCATCAATAAGTCTTTTGAGTTTGTAGATGAATCGTCTGTAAAGAAGTCTCTGAGGATTATAGCTCCTCTGCTTAGATCATCCGAGTTAAAAGTCTGCTTTGAACAAGTCTGTGACATGAGTTAACTTTTAGGGTGTTTCTTTGTGGGATTGGGCCGCTCACAGCATTGAAAACTGTCATGTAAGGAAGCACAAACCAGCCATGTCCACTCTGAAAGAAATATGGGTAATCATATATAGTCTGTTTTTCTAATTTTCTTTAGGATCATTGGTTCACTGCTTCATTTTAGTCCAAACAGTCTTTGTCCTGACTGGAAACCGAATTCATAAATTAATTGAGCACCACTGCAATCCATGTGCAGTAGGAGTATCACTTTAAAATCCCAAGAATAATGCTGTCTGCTTATTTAGGTAGTGTTATGGGCAGGTGGTATATTACCATATCCAAGATATCCTAGAATAGAGTTTCATTTAAGCTCAAATAAAAAAAAAATCTAAATAGACATAGATCAGAGTGACAAGCATGTCTTCTTCTCTAGGTAGGTGCTGGCAGCTGAGGGGATTCATCCTGTATGAGTATACAATTTACCACCTAAATTTAGGTTGGTTGGACTGCGGCTTAAGTGCCGTATATATAACCAAAATATGAAGGGCCTTATTTACTAATTATCCAGGAAGGAGCCTAGAAATCCTGAGGCACAACATCAGCATGTCTACCAAGTGAAAAATGCACGGCAAGCTATTTTAACTTAGTGCAGAGGAGTTGAAGACTGTAGCCTGAGGACAGGAGATGAAGTGTTGAATTTTTTTAAATTTTTTTTTCAGTGCAGGTGAGGAATCGAGTTGCGAGAGGAGCTGCTGGTTCCGATAGTGTATTTCCCCATTCTGTATTCCCATTTATTTTCCAATATCCTTAGCGTTATTGAAACATTGCACTCTCTCCAATTGTAGCAAATTCAGAACACGTCCCATAGTTGCTAAATTCGTCCAAAATTGACTCTAAATCAAAAGTGAATTAATTTAAAGTAATCCTTAAGATGATCACACTCCATTTTTGATACTATTAATGGTCAGCCTTTTGTCACCAATAGCCATTCAGTATATTTACAGTCAGTAATGACCTCTTTATGTAGTCATTTTTCACTTTTAGTTGCAGTCATTCCCACCCCAGTTCAAATTACCTTCCTACGTATGAGGGATTTACAGGAAACTGTGTTACTGTTTGAAATTGAATCTCATTGATATCAGCCTTCACTCTCGTACAGGCTAGTCTCATACACTGTTTGTAGCTATAGGCCTACCTACGAAAAGTAATGCACTGTATTCCATGTATATCCCAAGAAATCAATTTGTGTGTAATCCACGTATTCGTGAACCAGGAAATATAAAGAGTGGCAAACCCCGCGGAGGGAGGAGGTCGGGGTGGATGGGTGGGTCAAAAAATACCGGACATTCACCAAGGAGATCAGCGTTCATGTCCCGTGTGAAACCAGAAGTCAAAGGTGATTTATTTGTCACGTAAGTTACGTACTTATGTTATGCCACTTTTAGAGTTATTTTAAGCCAAACCATGATCTTTTCCTAAGCCTAACTAAGCAGTTTTATTGCCTAAACTTAAGGAAGTCGTTTCCTGTGAAGATGGAAATTTATTTTGAAAAGACTGTATGTATGTAATGAGAAGAAATTGACACGTGTTGCTGGATATTCATAGGGAAACGAACGAAAAAGGTGGAATAACTTTTTCGTAACATATCAACTTAATGAGAGCTGTATTAAGTTGCTGCTAATGCTAACCAAACATCTTCTGCTGCCGATGCTTCACATTAAAAGCATTATACAGCCACAGTTTGTGGTGTCCACAATCGTTAATAAAAAAAAATTTAAAAAAGCATTTATAATACAAGACACCGATCATTTTCTGCAACTTTTTGATAGCGGGTCAAATATTATATGAAACAGTAATGAAACAAGAAAGAATAGCCACAGCTGCGCCCATATTTACTGTGCTCTGCTGTTGTATGGAGAACTACTCGTGCCATGTACAGTATGAAATCAAATCATGGTTGCTCATGGTATGATGGAAAAAGGGCAATTATTGACCGACTTCTTTATTAAAACAACATGAGTTTGTTTGGCTGCACTGTGAACAGATACGCCAGTTGCTCTTCTGATGTATTTCTGACAAAGCAGCGGGTCAAGGAGTGTTTGCTAAACCCCAAATTCTGGGATCTGTTGTATTAAACCACACTTTCTGTAACCATGGTAACCTCAGATGTTGCCAAATCACCCGGGACTGAAATCTGTAGGATTAGAACTTTAAATGAAACTCTCGCTTTACCAGCTTGTGTTGGTTGTGTAAGCCACGAACGTTTTCAAAGTGAACCGTATCAAAGCGACGAGTTGTAAGTTCCCCACACAGTTTGCTGCCTTGAGGCCAACTGAGTCACAACAATAAAAAACTGCAACCGTTTGTGAAGGTGATCACCCGCTCCTCCTCCTTCAAGACCCCCCACTGCTCCTAGTTCTCACGCGGAAACCCCGCTCGCTCCCCATTACCCTCTATAAATATCTTCTAGATCAATACCACATTCTTCTCTGCTGGGCAGCTCTCAAGGTTGTTGGATAGAGGAGAGGGTGCAGGAGAAGGCTGGATTAGAGAGGAATCACGCAATTGTCGATTTTAGACTGTTTTAAGGGTGCTCAAGCATACCTAAATTTCATCTCAGCATCCCAAAAAATAATTATGAAACCCTCCGAGACCTGTGGGATTGCCGGCGATCCCGGCCGACATTACTGTCTTGAAGAGGCTGTAGCGGATCAGTCGTAAGGGAAGATATTGGTATCATATGAAACTAGAAAACCTAAGAAATCCATGTCATGGGAGGCTAAATAACGCTCCAAATTTAGGCTAAATTTTGGTGAGGGAAAACTGGCAATTTTCAAAGAGGTCCCTTGACCTCTCATCTCAAGACATAGACATTTCCACCATAACTTCATGCAGAAAAGGCAGAAATTGGTCCATAAAAATTCACCAGAATGCAGGAAATTAAGTGTTTGTCCTGGGGGGAGGACCAACGCTTGATATGTGTCCCCCCAATGTTGAAATGAAACCTATGCCCTTGACTGGACATGTCACATCGTCATTAAGGGCTGAGGCCCCTAAGGTCTGATCCTAGAAAGACACAAAGAAATAGGGAGCTACAGGAGTCCTGAAATCCAGAAATGAGTTAGCATTTTAGCACTTCCGGTTCCCTCGTCTGGAAGTCAATGGGTTTTTAGTTAGATGCCTGAAATAAGGTCTGTGGTAAACACAAGCTTAAGAGATTTTAACGTTTGTTATATAAAATACATCAGTAAATATTCCACTCGTGAATTTTGAAGCCTTTATGTGTCTTAAAAAAGGCAGCTGCTAACACCTGGCTAAATGAAAATACTAAACCTCATCACGCCAACTCGTCCGCCTTTACAGCCTCGTTGTGTATACTCGCTTTTTACTTTTGCCGATTGCATTTAAACTTCAAAAATCATAAAAGTGGTGTTCATCTGTGAAGATTATTTTACAGAACAGAATATGTAAGTATCAAATGTGTTTGCCACAGAGCTTATTTTCTACAATAATCCAAAAGCCAATGGAAAACTCCCATTGGCTTTTTGTCGAGGGAACCAGGGCGGTGTTAACTTCCTGGTTGGCCAACAAAAACACGTCATCCCTGGAGCACTCTATACAGGCAGCAGTAAGACAAAGATGATGTTTACTATTCAGAACTTTGCAGAACTTATGTCATCTCAAAAACACCAGCAGAGTTTGCCCTGAGGTACTTCTGTTGTTTCCCCCCAAACTGTTTTTAAATACTATCATTTGACTAAAACCAGCCAAAATCAATTTGGGATAGATGAGAGAAAAATATCTTAATTAAAATGGACTTTTTTAGAGAAGGCCTTGAAATCCTAATGACAAAACAGTGCTGACCCTATTACATCAAGATCCTTTCCTCAAAGGCTAGAGATAACCCTGTTCATGAAGACAACAATGACACCAGAAACGCAGCTGGTGCTGAACTACTGGCAACAGCCCTCTGGAGAGAACGACAAGAGGAGTAAAAAACACCACGACAAGGAGAGGAGAGGAGAGGAGGCAGAGAGAGACTGAAAGCAAAGCCTTCTTAAGATGTCACTCAGAAGATTATGAGAATCCAGACTTCATAGCCTTACGTCTGGTAGCTGCCTAGCATGTGCCAGTGCAATGCTAAATAGAGTTTAAAGGGAGCATGGTGCCAAACACTTGGCATCTGATCCATGTTTGGCAAAAAAAGGAAATATTCCAACACACAATGTTGACAGTAATATTTTTGAACAAGAAATAAAATAGAATGGAAGAGAGGAAGGAAGGATGGAAGAAAGAACGGTCATTTTAATTAGAAGGTAAAAGAAAAGATGTATAAAAAATGAGATGGACTAATGGTGGACTACTGTCATGGTGCTTCGTCTACTTGTTGGCATAATTAAAAGGCAGAGCTTCTCTCAAGTCCACTGACTAAACCAGCTCTTTGATCAGAACAGGACACACACACACACACACATACACACAGACACACACATGTGCACAGACACATTTAACATGGTCAGATGCATTTCGCTTTGAAAATCATAAAAGAACCAATTATGACAGAAAATGAGCCACGGGTTCTACACACTTTTATCTGAATTTGTCACATTTCCTCTCTCTCTCTCTCTCTCTCTCTCTCTCTCTCTCTCTCTCTCTCTCTCTCTCTCTCTC